>PVIC010048526.1:0-13478 GCA_004025085.1 Thryonomys swinderianus | reverse complement strand
ATTAAATGTGAGGAAGAGGCAACAAACTCAGATGGAGCAGAGACTCTTGGGAGAGCTCCGGGACAGGCCACGGAAGACTCTTTCTTCCACTTTTATCTCTGTTGTCAAAGTAAAGCACAAGCAGGGTAAGAAAGCCCCATCAAACTGCCCCAGGAAAGTCACTCCAGGAACCACACAAAAGAAAAACAATCAGTCTCATTTCCAAAAGTCAAGTAAGTCTTTCTCTTTTTAAGTATCTCAGAGTCAATACAGAAGAAGATATTTCAGTCACTATTGGCCAATGACCATTTTGAAGCAAAACCCTTTTTAAGAGCTGGTACCCTAGGACAACAAACTGTAACACTGCATCATGGGAAATACATATATGCAGAAACTAGATCATACTATCAGTAACACATGTGCAGCTTCTCTATCAGGGGAGGCTGGAAGATAAATTCTTTTTCTTTTTTTTTTTTCTTTTGAGACAGGGTCTCGCTTTGTAGTTCAGGCTGGCCCTGAGCTCACTATGTAGCCTAGGCATGCCTTGAACTCAGCAATCCTACTGCCTCTGCCTCCCAAATGCTGGTATTACAGGCGTGAGCCACCACGCCCAGCCCTGTGGTGTGTGGTACTGATTGCTGGTGGGCGTGAGTCTCCACACCCAATAATGTTGTATATGGTTACCAGGGATTGAACCAGGGACCTTGTATTTGCCAGGCAGACACTGGAATCACTGAGCTAAATCTCCAGCCCTGGCAGGTAAATTGTTAAACCCCCTTCTAGAGTCCTGAATATAAGAAATATCATACTTGATTAATTCAGTCACATATAATTATTATTTCATCAAATTCTATATATAGGAAAATTTGAATACTATCAAACTCTTCTAATTAGTAAAATACATGGCCTTACTCAGAAAAACAAGCTAAAAATCTCAATGTCCACAGAGGCATGAGTATATTAAAAATATAGTTGAATTACACTTAACCTTAAAATCTTTTCCATTTACAAAAGACAAAAAGACATTTTATGGGTCTTGCCTTGGACAAGACAGAGCAGAGCTATTTTTAAAATTATAAATACATTTGATTCATCAATGGTAAAATATTGGTATGAACTATTTTCCATCTGGAGTCTGAGTGACTTATTTCAAAAACACACCTCCCATTCCCTTTCAGCTCTGTAAGGACCAAGAACCCAGATGGCACGGTGAAGCGAGCTTCTGCATTTCCCTCACCACAAGGCAACTAACACAGCAACCTCCCACTAAAAGGTACCTTCAACAGAGAATGTTCTCCATGATTTGCTGCATACGTCCAGGAAAGTTTTCTGGTGCCAGTAGGATCTGCCCAGGCAAAAAGGCGAGCTTCTCTTGGCAATAAAACTAATTCTTCCTGTGACCCACTAAAACACAAGTGACAGAGGAAAGGTTACAATGTCTTGGTCCTGAAAACACTGGATCTGTAACTTATTGATTGAGAAGACCATGTTAGTAAAACCGAACTCTGCCTATAGAACAGAACACTACAATGTTTAACAAGCAATGATATTGAAGGTTAAAGAAGCAGAATATTTCAGTACAACATTCTTTCCAGTATAACCTCAACTGATCTAGGAAGAAATATACCAACAGATTTCACTGAAGTAAATAAACTGACCCATTAGTGTCTATCTGCAAAAAGAGCTGTGAACAGTGAATGTCTTTAGTAGCAGAAGTTCACCCCATGCTGGGGCTTACTCTTTTTAATCAAATCCAATACTTAGCAAAAGAAAAGAAGAATTCCTACTATTCCTGCTAAACGAGTGGCCTGTAGACCCATAGCATTACCTGCCTTGCTAGAAATGCAAAGTCTGGCAGCCCACGCCAAATCCATTAAATCAGAATCTGCACCCTAAGATTCCAAGGCGATCTGAAAGTTGATCATTAAAGTTTCAAGAAGCACCTGTGTGAAGCTATTAATAGTTTCTATTTATCCCACTTGTCTGAAAATGCATACATGTTGCTGGACAAAGAGTAACATGTTTGACTCAAGACATGCCAAAATGTTAATAAAGCACATACTTCCTATGTTACCTTTTTAAATCTGAAACATTTGAGATGTTATTCTCAAGGGTTTCCCTAGGGGTTTTTGGATCAAGAAGAGCAAACACGATTTCCCAACAGTTCCTCTTTCCTACCTCTGTTTATAAGTGAGGATGTCCCATGGAGTGTGGTTTATCAGAAGGGCGGGTGCAGAACCTTCGTGGTAATCAGAAAAGGTTATGACAGTGGAGTGTTGTGCAGTGTTTACATCCACCAAGATACCTCCATTCTGTTGTAGGAAAAAGAATCCAACTGAGCTACTGGTTTAACATCATTTACAAATGGGATCTCAATCAATAATGCAAACACCAAAGCTTTGTTGTCCAGGTTGCTAGTGAAAAGCAAAGGACTTCTGATTTCTTCCAAATGACTCATAACCTTAAATATTTATACAGCAGGGCTTCAAGCAAATTACCAGCAGATTTTTATACTGAGATTTAAAGAAAAATATTAAAGCAAGTATTAAAAATCAAAGACATTTATTTTAAAATATTAAGCCTTACCAGTTCTTCTAAACTCAATAAAGTGCCATTATCTTGTCGGTTGTAAAAGAATGGTTTGGAAGATCCTTCATAGCCCACTACTCTCAAACAAAGTTTTCCTGACAGATTTTCAGGCCAAAATGGAAGGCACTGAGAATAAAAAAGTTACTATCAGTCTTCATACAATATAAATATGACAGCAGGTAAATAAGTTTCTAACTCTCTAAATCTGACATTGATTAAATTATTACTGGGTTTCTTTAAATACACCCTCTACATCTCATATTAAGACTATTAAACTATAATAACTACATATGAAATCAAAGAAGCTTTACAAGAACAGTGCAGGCATATAACCCAAATGTACATATGGTGTAACAATTAATCTGTATGTACTTATATAATGCATACAGTATGAGAAACTGAGAAACTGAAGACTGTAGACTAAGAAGGCCTCAAATGTCTCAAATACAGTATTTAAAAACAAGATCTTCATAACATGTACTTTTGTGCATGGCACCTTTTACTCTATATCGCTAAATGAAGAATTTGTTCATAGAGCATTTTGTCCACAATTTTAACCAGAATGACCACTGAAGGGAGTGAACAGCTACTATGGACCTTTCTAGAAGTCCCCATAATACTTTCCTAGCTACTCAATCTTAAACCACATACTTCTGAGCTTCTGTTTCCCTAAAAATGAAAACAGATTTTAGTTTCTAATACAGTCTAAAGTGTTGTTCTGCTATAGAGTACCACGTAAATTTTATACCTGAGTAAAAACATTGTTGATAAATCCAAAGCAGATACATCAAAGCTAAAAGGTGATATTTATTTCTAAGACACACAGAGATCATTCTAAGTGCCTTGAAAAGATCGTATCTTCTTAGAATGCTAAATCTTGGTACTATCATGCAAATCTTCCTCTTGAGCCTTTTGCTAAATATTTTTTAAATAACATTAAAATCCTTTTTTTTTTTTAATTTGAGCAGTACTGAAGAAAGGAAGAATGATATCAGTTATCCTTAAGCTCAGCTAGCTTGGTCAACAAGTCACTCAAAGTCAAGGATGACTGTGGGTCTTTACACATCTTTCCTCATCTGTTTCCTTCATTCTCTTCACTTCCTCAGTTATGGAGCTCTACAAAGTTGAATTTGAAACCAGACCTTTTGGTATACAACCAGCATCTACCAAGACAACTATCAATGACTCTACAGACCCTCGCAGGTCTGAACCTCACTTTCCTTTTCTGTAAAGTGACAGAACTGAATCTTACTAGTCAATTTTATTTAAATAGGTAAAATTTCTAGCTCACTTCTTCACAAACTATATAATTAATTTATCTTTACCCGGCATGTTATTAATTTTATATCCATCTTAGGCCTTGGCAACAAGATGACAGCTTTCTTAGTTCAGAAACATTACACTGGCAATTGTGACAAAACATACTACATTGCTTCTATGTGCTTGTCACAGTACATGTGTGTTTTATATATATACGGGGGAGCTAGACAATGAATATTTACTATTTAGACTAGATTGGGGGTAGGTCAGTATCAGCAACAATTTTTTTTAACATGCTTATAGTGTAAAAAAAAACTTTCAAAATTGGCTGCTTTATTTTAACACAACCATGACAGTGTGAACCAAAGAAGTATGTATGATTCGTATTTATACAGCAGGAACTGAGGAGGGACCAAAAAAAGGAATTCAAATGTGCTATGTACATGTAACCAGCTCCTATGATGGATACAATTATATGCACTGCAACAACATACTAAGAAAATTTTTAAAATATATTCAGATATTTTAGGAATCAACCCCAAGAAAAAATTACCTCTGAAGAAGCAATATAGTTCCATTTATTAGTTGGCACCGACCCATCAGATGCAATCTCACCAACTTCCAGCTCCAAGGAGGACTTGTTTGCAATGGTACAAAAGGGGGTCAGAGTGACTATCCGTGAGAGATTAAAACTGCTCATTTTGATGCTAACCCCAACCTGATGAAAGGCAAGAAACAACCTTATTTTCAGTTCTTTATTCAATCTCTTTGAAAAATATTCATATCCCCTCATTCACACACGAATTTCTTAAAATACTTTAGAATAGTAATTTGTAAATGAACATAAGCTATATCCCACTGTTATTTTCCAGTTAAAAACAATCTGGTTCTGTCATTTGGCTCCATCAGAAACCAGTATATCATGCAGTACAATGCCGGGCATGGTGGCTCACACTTGCAATCCTAGCATTCGGGAGGCAGAGCTAGGAGGACTGCTGAGTTTGAGGCCTGCCTGGGCTATATACTGAGCTCAGGGCCAGCCTCAACTACAAAAGCGAGCCCCTGTCTCAAAAAAAAAAAAAAAAAAAACAAAGAATATCATGCAGTAATCTGTGATAACTTTCAGGGACAGATTTAATCTCTCTAGCATTCTTCACTTTTTTATTATTTCAAACACAAACTGCTTTATAATTAGTGGAGAGGCTCCAGTTTTGCTGCTTTATTATTTGTTATCGATACACTTTTTGTAGTAGTAATAAAATAGGACAATTGGCACCAGATTAAATTTTCAAGTTGTCTGAAGTTAAGATCTAAGAAAAGCATGGCAAGGTAGATAAGGAATAAAAACTCCAGTATACTGTAAATATGTACCAAGTTACTTTGGTAGATTCAAGTCACTGTATTATACTCTGACAAGTTCAAGTTCTGTTGAGATTAGTCACAGAAATTTATAGGACACTGCCACGTACAATACTTGGAATTAAAATTCCTGTGCTCTTTAAGAGTCAGATTACTACTGAAATGCAGAAAAGGTGAATGGAGCTAAAGGGTGCTGAGCAACAGATTCTTACCAGATATTCCATATTGTTGGCAGGACATTTCACACACCCGTAACTTCCCACAGTATCCAATGAGAAACTACTGGACCAGGCACTAGTTGAAATTTTTAATTGCACCTACACCAGAGAACACAGACCACAATATAAGAAAACTAAAAGGTAACATTAACTTTATGTGATGGAAAGTTGCTGGACTATTTGCTAGAAACTGTTTTTATATTATGAGACACAGAAAAGTTTAGTTGCAAGTACGTAACAGAGCCACAGAAAACTGCAGTGGATAACAAAAGCATATAGCTCTGACCCTTGCTTTCTCTGACAGTAAGTACAGTGAATTTAAAGATGTGCACCAATGAGAGCTAGTTCTGTTCTTTAAAAGTGTAATATAAAAATATCATTTTCCATTGTTAGAGCTATGAAACAGAGCTAACAGTTTTAGTTTTTACACAGAAAAAAAATACAGAAAATGTATTCTTTTACCATTTAGCTGATGCTAAATAAAACTTATTACAAGAGGCAGAAAGGAAAACAGTAAGACCACCGTTCCAGTTTTCAGTGAACTAAACAGAGAACAGAAAGCATACTAACAATTATGTGTAAGATTCACTGTGAATAGAGACAAAAAGTCAAAACGCTACCAAAGTGAGATAATGAGTTTTCATCAGGCTCAGATTTTTAGAAAAGATCTTATAAAAAGGGACTCCTCTGTACCCCATGTACACAACCAGAGTATTAAATCCACACAACTAGATTATTAAAAACTAAAACTAACCAGGTGTAGTGGCTCACATCTATAATCCCAGCACTTGGGAGGCAGAGGCGGAAGGACTATTCTGAATTCGAGGCTCGCCTGGGCTACATAGTGAGCTTAGGGCCAGCCTGAACTACAAAGGGAGAGCCTGTCTCAAAAAAAAAAAAACTAAAGCTAAGCAGACACACAAACAGATACTCACAGTATCTCATGTCAGTCAGCACTCTGAAACAGCAGGTCTCATAGCAGTCTCCAGACCACCGGGATATCTGTTAGATGCAGACTCCCAGGGCGCACCCAGACCTGCTGGGTCAAACTCCAGGGATAAAATCCCAATAGCTGTGAAACTCTCTAAGTGACTCTAACATAAATAAAATTTGAGATCTGCTACCCTTATAAGGACAAGAATAGAGTATGTAGACTCATTTTAAATGAAAGGAAAATCTTCACACTTACCCGGCCTGAGCAGGATACTAAAGGACAAAACGGCAGGGAATGAGGGAGGAGGAGGAAATCAAAAAGAGTAGGAACAGAGGTTGTTCTGGCAGAGGGTGCAGCACACACAAGAGCCTAGAGGGAGTGTGTGGCCAAATGCGTGTGAGCGAGCAAAACCAAAGTGAGTCCAAGGAAGAAAGAAGGGAGCAGGACACACGTCTAGGCTCAGGCATCAGACTTCTCAAAGGCCTGGCTTATGATTCGTCACAGGGGACTCAACTAATAGAAACATGTTTAGAAATGCCATATCGTCACTAGTTAAGTAGACACAACAAAGCTAGTCTTATCTGACACAGCTTTAAGAACAGAAGGAATTCTGCAGGCACCAGAAAAGAATGACTCTGCCTCAGGACCCTGCTGCTGCTCATCCCTAAGGGCCCCACTTGATTCTGCATTCCTTAAAGTCTCCTTGCACTTAACTCACACCAGTGGCACTTAGCAAAAAGGTAAGCTTGGTTTCAAACTCCCAAGTTTCCAGATGAGAAAGTCATCTATTTGAACTTGCTCTATGAATAAAAACATACCTTATTTTTACTAAAAATGTTCTTCTTCTTGAAAGAGAATAAAATAATGTCCCTAAAGTCAGCCGGATGCTTTACGTGAATGTCTTCTGAACGATACTGAAGAACCCGAGAGGTCTTGTTGATTAACCAATAGGGACTAAAGACAGACAGCATCATTCGGCTGCCAAATCGCCTGACGTGCACTGATAGGTCGACTGTCATTACTTCTTTGGAGTTAGAAGAAAAACACACAAGAAAGAATTCAGGAAGCGTATCACATATGCGGAAATGTCCAGTCCAGTCTTTGCCCAGGTATTTAACCAGGACTAACTCCATGACTTCTCCACTGATTCGGGAATGCAGGACATCAGCTGCGCTGCCTTCCGCGAGCTCGTAAGCATCTGCTGTTCCCTAAACACACACACAAACCAACTCTGCTTAGCAAAACCTTTGAAATACGAAATCTGTACTTTACACAAATGCAAATAACCTATGAGAGGCAGGTTAACTGTCCAGTCTTCCATGAAGTACCACATTTATATATTATGAACGTCAGTAATTACTTAGAGCTAACAAAGAAAACACCGCAGCCACAAAGGCAGGAACTGTCTTTGACCATTAACAGGCCAAAAGCCAGAGCTCCTGAGGAAAAAAAAAATGTATCTCTGCCAAGAATCAGAGGCTGGATTCATTCAAGGACCTGGTCTGCTGTCCATTAGCAGTGTATTAAGTGAGCCACTTGACCACCGGGCCTTTGCTTCCCTCCACTATCACATACCATGCCTAACGGTTCCCATGTGAGTGGAATAAGGAAAGGGGCAGCGTGCAGCTACTCTAAGCAGCTATCTAGGCAAAGTGAATTATTTTTAAAATGCACAATAGTAATATCTAAATCAGACTCCCTCATTAAAACCTACTTTATTTTATACACTATACTTATAAATTATTCTTGCTTATCCACTATTTCAGTTTAATTTTTTGTCTGTACAACTCAGAAGTAGCTCATAATTAGATAAAAGAAAATAACAACACAGGTTGCAGTTTCTTCTTTTTTTGCACCATGCTGGTGACTAAAATCACAGCCTCACATATGGTAACCAAACTCGTTACCAGAGCTACACTCCCAATCCTGATAACCCAAACAGTTTCTAAGATTTTTGCATTTTAACAATAACATGCATTTAACCATAGCAGTACTAGAAATGTTATTGTTCCCTAAGACAGTAATTCTTTTCTTTTTTTTTTTTTTTTGAGACAGGGTCTTGGCTTTGTAGTTCAGGCTGGCCCCGAGCTCACTATGTAGCCCAGGCAAGCAGCCACAAACTCAGCAATCCTCCTGTCTCTGCCTCCCGAGTGCTGGGATGACAGGCGTGAGCCACCACGCCAGGCACTGTGGTGTGTGCTATTAATTGCTGGTGGGTGTGAGTCACCACGCCCAGCATTCTATGTGGTTACCGGGATCGAACTCAAAACCCTGCACTTGTGAGGCAGGCGCTGGAACCACTCGGCTAAATCTCCAGCCCAGTTCTTTTCATTTTTAATAGAAACCTTGGACTGAACAATCATAGCATTAACTTTAAAACAAAAACTTTATGTTGCCAGCACTTCAGAGGGTGAGGAAGGAGGATCAACACAAGTTTCAGGTGAGTCTGGCTTTACAGCGAGTTCAAGGCCAGCCTACATTACAAAGCAAGATCCTATCTCAAAAGGAATAATCAATCAATCAATCAAAAAAAATAAAAACATTAAGATCAACTTTTCTCATTAGATTTCCTTTTCCCTTATAAATAATGAATTTTTACCTAATTAATGAGATGATAATTTATGGCAGATGCAAAAGAGGAAGGTGGTAGAGATGAAGGAGCCAAACTGCCTAGGTTTAAATACTAGCTCTCCTACTGACTGGGGGTGAGACCCAGGCCACCACACAAGCCCTTCCTGACTCAGTTTCCTCCTCAGTAAAGAGGGCTTATTAGTAATCCCCACTACAGAAGGACTAAGTATGTTAAATCATAGGACAGTGACTGACATAAAACAGGTGCTAGTCCAAGTTTTGCTTTCATTAACACTACTAAAACATTCCAAGTATGCTATATAAAACACTCACTTCAACTAAAAATACCAGAAAACAAACTAGGATTCACTTTGTGCAACACTGAAAATCAAATGAAATACAAGAGACACACCTCAAGTAAGTATCTCAGTGAATAGGGGAGAAGATTTCGCAAAGTGAGAGAAGGGTAAAGGTGAATAATGTACGCCGGGTCCCAGTCCTCCCCGTGAGCACTGATGTGGCTTAACTCGTCAGGTACCGCAACCGTGTTCACGATGAGCGGCAGGAAGCTGAGCTGCACCGACGGACACTGCAGCTGGCCGCGCACGTTGCTGCTCCTGTGCAACTCCTCCTTCCAGGGGATGTAAGTGGTAGATTCTTTGTACTGATGCTCTAAGACTCCACCTGGCTGGATAAACAACTGACATCTGCAGCAAAACAAACAAGAGGAAAACGACTTGACTAAAAATGTAAGACAACGGATCTCATGACATCGTTTTGGTAACTCTACACAGCAGCTATGATTGCTGTCATTTTTACAGGTGAGAAAACCATGGCTAAGATTAAGAAACTTCCACAAAGCCACATAGCTAATTCACAGCAGAACTTTCTAGGGGGAAAAAAAGCAAGAAACTCCATACACAAAGGTGACTTAAAAATATTTTCATTTTATATATAAAGGCACTCTAATAAACACAGATTTCAGAAAAAATCTAAACCATCAAAAATAGTTCTCATTTGATAGTCAATAATACAAATTTTTCTGTCTTTAAAATGATTTTTATATATTTCACATATAACACATATAAGAAGTTGTATTTTCCAGATCAATGATCTCTAATTCATAAAGGTAAAAATACAAACAGTGAGTTTTCAGAAACTAAGTATACTGAAAGAAGTATCTACCTATATGAACCTAAAGGAACATGGAACTCCTCTTCAGGTCGGACTACTCCAATGCGCTCCAACAGCTTAACATTCTTAACAAACTTGTAGATAATAAAAGCAACAGAGAAGTGGTTTTTAATCTGTTGGACAAAAATACATACAATTAGTTTTATAAATATAAGTAAGTTACAAAGAAAAATGCTACCTGTACATAATTACTTTTATATCTAAACTATTTTAAAGTCAATATTGCAAAGTATTTCCACTGCCAACTGAAAACTTTTAGGATATTTGAGGAGATATGTATTAAAACTTCATACTATCTGTATATTACATGCTAATTCTTATTGTTAGTCTTTAACACTATCTCCCAAACAGTATTGTTCTTTGAAGATTTTAACCACATTTTCTCCATTACAATCCTGTGTCAATGAATCACATGATTAAACAAAAAAAGGATAATGAAAGAAATTTGAGAGAAATAGCATAGCTCTCTTTTTCTTAACACAGTATAACACATGATATGTGTTAATATACTAAGGGATAAAAATGGCCAAAATTTTATATCACTTGTATCATAGGTAAGAAGAAATGTTCTTTTGCTGATCACATACTGAAACTTATAATAACACACAGAAAAAGAAAAATGTTTGATAAAGCCTTATAAGTAAAAAAGGAAGTATTTATAGACTAAGATGCTAAAATTCTTTTCAGGAGAAGAGTTCATTCCTACAGTCCTTGACACATGGGTCAAAAAAATACAATACCAAGTAACATGCCAAAAGAAAAGATGTTATCCTATTTGACAGCCAACTAAAACTACGATTTTCATCATTTCTTAACTTTAAAGAAATACGCAAACACTTAATTTTAAGCAGAGGGGATCCTAAAATGGGGTTTAAATTTTTAAAAATTTTATTCGAAGTTTAAAGTACAGAATATTACAGAAGCAATTTAGGGAACAGAAATGACATCAGTTCCCTGATGGGATGCAGTTTTACAATATCCCAAAATGAGTTACACTGATCATCTGAAACGGACACCCCTCACTTCAAAGAATTACCTGCAGAGGAGAGCGCAGGGTGATGACTTTATTCCCTTCAGTGGCATCAATCTGGACTAGCACTGAGTCAGAGCGATCGGCGTTGGGATTCCGCACATTGTATAGCCGCCGCCCAGGTCTGGCAACAGGGATGCTAGCAACTTCTGTATATCCGTGTGGCACTGAGGCAGGGTACAAGTGAAGAAATTCTAAACATTTACCAATATTTCTGTGTTTCACAATAATTATCACGTCAACATAAAGACAAAAGTATTTTTCTCCTCATGACTAGAAATAATCACTACAAAATGCTTTTTCTAAAATAAAGGGTTAAAAAAGAGAAAAAAACTGATATGAAATTACTGATTTAAACTGTTAAACTGTTTAAACTGTTAAAAAAATTACTGATATGGGCTGGAGGGTTAGTTCAGTGGTTCCGGCGCCTGCCTCACAAGCTCAAGGTCCTGAGTTTGATCCCCGGTAACCACATACAATGCTGGACATGGTGACTCACGCCCACCAGAAATCAATACCACATACCACAGTGCCGGGCGTGGTGGCTCACGCCTGTCATCCCAGCACTCGGGAGGCAGAAATAGGAGGATGGCTGAGTTTGAGGCTTGCCTGGGCTACATAGTGAGCTTGGGGCCAGCCTGAACTACACAGCGAGACCCTGTCTCAAAAAAAAAAAAAAATTACTGTTATAAAATCGTGGACCTAAGACAATTTGAGGAACTCAGTTTAAATACATGAAACAAACAAAATGCAACTTAATTTCTTATTCTCTCAACCATACAGCAACAATCTCCTTTGTAATAATAATAATGACTGCCAATATTTTGGGACTTCTAAATACTGTTTTTTCTCTGCTTACTGAATTCTCATGCTTCTGAAACACATATGTAATGTATTAGTTAAGCATGGAAATAACCCATTGTATATGGTCTTCTTAATCAGGTTTAATCTTTTCAGGTTTAGAAGAAAACAAGAAAGAAGAACCGACTATCTTATCCAAGTCTTTAGATATATATTTTCCTAATATATATGCAGCAAGCCATTCTCCCTATTTTATCAAAAATAAGACCTCAACAATTCCTAAGATGCCCTTACAGTAAAATAAATATGGCATACCAAAGGTTAGCGTGAAGAAGGAGCTCTCCTGACGACTCAATATAGACCGCTTGCCCTGAGAAGGCTCCATACTGGCGTACTCCAGCTCCAAGGTCTGACCAGCACCCACGTCATACACATCACTTTTCTCTGGGGAGCCCATGACTCTGAGGTTACGATTAGGCTGCACCTTAATGGGAATACCTACGGCATTTCTGACCGTAAAAGGAGCCCTGTCTTTTAAAGAGTAGTCAAAAGTAGAAGCTGTGCCCTCTGAAAAACCCTGAAAAGGAACATAACATCATCATGAAACTTTTGCAAAGTGTATCTTTCTTTCAAACACTTTGCCATGACTTCACACTTCTGAAACTAATTTTTATGACAAAAACATCTATAGAGTACATTTTCATTCTTAAATTCTATTTGAAATATTTCAAATAAGAACCAAACATACTTTTGCTAAATTGCTGAAAACATTAAGACAAGTTTTGGATATTGTTATATTCATTGTATCTGCTGAAGAAATATAAATTGCCATTTTGGGCTCAGGAATAAAATCATCTCCTGGTATCACACTTTTATCTTGAATTGGGTTCTTCTTTACCTACAAAGATAAATAACAAAGGTATCAACCAATTAATAATAAATTTAAAATAGTGAGTAATACTGAATTCTCCTAAACTAGTTGCTTTATATTAAGGCTCCTCAAAAAGTGTGATTTTCAAAAATATCTAGAGCTTCCCTTAGCTTTAGAGCAGATCAGCAATGTCTTTCAGTGCAGAGTCCACTCTGGAGAAAGGCTTAGAACTGTACCAGGGAAGCGGCCAGCCACAGTACCTGCTCCTGGTGTACCTCTTATGCCAAAGCACATCCAGTTATTCAGTGTTGCCCAGCTCCTCAAGATCGTTCATTAATCTAAATTGGTCCCTATTGGAGGTACAGTGTGGAAATAACAGTTTTGTGCCTTCTACTTTTTACCAGTAACATCTATAAATAATTACTTAGTTATCATAAGCTTCCAACTAGCCATCAGATTCGATCTACTGCAACGTCACATGTGTAGCTTTACTTTAACAGTATTCCAAAAGCGGTATAAACTGTTTTTGGTTAGCTTCCTTATGTCAGAGAGAGGCACCAGAAATATTACTGTTTTATTCAGAGGACACTGGGACACAAGATAAGTGACATGTCTCTTTTAAAACAAAGGATCTTCTCTGTTGAGGGCAGAATGCAACAGCTCCATGAAGCT
>PVIC010048525.1:0-13482 GCA_004025085.1 Thryonomys swinderianus | reverse complement strand
GTAACAGATCAGAGGACCAGTGGAATAGATTAGAAGACCCAGAAACAACTCCAGATACAGTAAGCTACCTTATTTTTGGAAAAGGAGCCAAACATCCCCAGTGGAAGAAAGACAGCCTATTTAACAAATGTTGCTGGAAAAACTGGGCTTTAGCCTGCCAAAAGCTAAAGCTAGACCTATCTCTTTCACCATGCACAAAACTAATCTCACAGTGGATATGAGACTTAAACATTACAACAGAAACGATAAGCCTGCTGGAAATCAGGCTAGGTAAAACTCTTGGAGACATTGCTTAGGCAGAGATTTTATGAATAAAACCTCTATAGCACAAGAACTAGCAGGAAGAATCAACAAATGGGATCTCATTCTACTGAAAAGCTTCTGCACAGCCACATAAATCACTGGTACTGCTAGAAGACAACCAATAACATGGAAAAAAAATCTTTACTAGCTGCTTACAGACAAAGGACTATTATCTACAACATATAAAGAACTCAAACAGCTCTGCCTCCCCAAGTTTAAAGACCCAATTCAAAAATGGGCATCTGAAATGAACAGACACTTCTCAGAGGCAGAAGTCAAAGCAGCCAAGAAACATATGAAGAAATGTTCAACATCGCTGGTCATTCAAGAGATGCAAATGAAAACAACACTGAGATTTCATCTCACTCCACAAAGAATGGCTGTGATCACAAAATCAACCAATGAAAAATGCTGGCCTGGCTGTGCGGAGAAAGGAACCCTTCTCCACTCTTGGTGGAATTGCAGACTTGTGCAACCATTGTGGAGATCTTTGTGGAGATTTCTCAGAAAACTAGGACTAGGGGTTCCATTTGACCCAGCTATTCCCCTGCTAGGAATATATCCAAAAGAACTTAAAAACTCACATTGGAAAGACAGATGTACACCCTTGTTCATAGCAGCTCAGTTTGTGATAGCTCAATCTTGGATACAACCCAAATGTCCATCAACTGGAGATTGGATAAATAAGATGTGGGTTTTTTTAAAAATAAAATGGAGTATTACTCTGCCATAAAGAATGACAAGATCGATCCATTTAGGTGCAAATGGAGACACCTGGAGGATATACTAATAAGTGAAATAAATAGATCACAGATAGACCGTTACCAGATCTTCTCTTTGACATGAACACCTGTAGATGCAAATGAGCTTTAGAAAGTAGGACAGCTTTTATAGAGTGGAATATTTCTATAGGAAACTTGGTGTGGGAATGTGATGAGGGGAAGGAATAAATATGATACAGAAAGAAAATAAAAGAACATGTATAAAGCGGGTGAGGAGGGATTGGTGGGTAGGGATATGGGTAGAAATGAGAATTAACTTATGTCATATACTGGTACAAATTCTCCAATGTTATACATGATTTTGATATATATATAAATTGTACCAATAAAGAATTCAATTTATATAAAAAGTGCGCTACTATGAACACAGGTGTATAAATGTCACTGTGATATGAATCATTTACATTTTTCATGTATATACTTAGCAGGGGAATAACAAGGTCAAATGTGATCTGTAAACCTAGTTTTTGAGGACTCTCTACATTGATATCTGCTGTGATTTTACCAGTCTACACTTTCACCAACAGTGGAGAAGGGTTCCTTTCTCCGCACAGCTTTATCAGTGCTTGTTGCTTGTTAATTTCAAGATTTCCACCATTTTTTGTGGAGTTTGATAAAATATCAGTGTTGTTTTCATCAGCATCTCTCAATTGACCAGTGATGTTGAACATTTCTTCATATGCATCATGGTTGCTTTCGATTCTTTCTCTGAAAAGTCTCTGTTCACTTCAGGTGCCCATTTTTGAATTAGGTCTTTAGGGAGTGATTTTTTTAAAGCTCTTTGTGTATTGTAAATAGTAGCCCTTTGTCTGAGAAACAGCTGGTGAAATATTTCCCCAAATTGTGGGTTTTCTTTTTGCTCTGCCAGTGGTTTCTGTTGCTATACACACGCTTTTTAATAGGATGAGATCACATTTCTTGATCCCTTCTGGTAGGTCTCATGCTATAGAAGTTTTATTCATAAAGTCTTGCCCTAAGCCAATGTCTCCTAGAGTTCTACCTAGGACATTTTCTAGAATGTTTAGTGTTTCTGTTTTCATATTTAAGTCTCTAATCCATTTAGATTTTAATTTATTACATTGTAAAGAGACAAATCTAGCTTTAGTCTTTGGCAAGGTAAAGCCCTTTTTTCCAGCACCATTTGTTAAAGGGACTATCTTTCCTCCATTGAGGATATTTGGCTACTTTGTCAAAGATGAGGTGGCATAGTGTATCTGAAGTTGATTCTGGATCTTCTAATCTATTGCACTGATCCTCAGGTCTGTTACTTTTCCAGAACTATGCCATTATCACAGTGATTTTGTAATGTAATTTCAAGGTGGGGATCATGATATCCCCTACCATGTCCCTGTTGCCTCGAATTGCTTTTGCTTTTCTAGGTATCTTGTGGTTCCAGATGAATGTCTTGATTATTTTCTCTAGATCTATGAAATATGATGTTGAGATTTCAATTGAGAGTTCACTGAATCTACATAGGAGTTGTGAAAGTACAGCTATTTTTACAATTAGTTCTTCCTATCCAGGAATAAGGCATGTCTTTCCATTTTCTGATATCCATTTCAATCTCATTTTTCAGAGGGTTATGGTTTTCAGAGTAGAGGTCTTTCAGCTGCTTTGTTAAATGGATCCCTAGATATTTAATATTTTTATGTGAAAATAAATTATTCCCCAATTTCTCTCTCAGTGAATCTGTTATTTGTGCATTAAAAAGTTTTTGATTTTTAACTGGGTGTGGTGGCTCACACCTGTAATCCCAGCACTCGGGAGGCAGAGGCAGGAAGATTGCTGAGTTCGAGGCTTGCCTGGGCTACATAGTGAGCTCAGGGCCAGCCTGAACTACAAAGTGAGACTCTCTCTCAAAAAAAAAAAATAAAGTTATTGATTTTTGAACATTGCCTTTGTATCTGGCTACATTACTAAACTTGTTGATTAAGTCTAGAAGTCCTTTGGTTGAATTGTTATGGTCTATGTAGAGTATCATGTCATCAACAATTAATGACAGTTTAACTTCTTCTTTTCCTATTTTTTATTGTTTGTATTTCTTTCTCTTGTTTAATTTTTGTGGTTAATGTTTCCAGCACTATAATGAACAAGAATGGTGATAATAGACATTTGTGTCTTGTTCCTGATCTTATTGTGAAATGTTTCAGTTTTTGAACATTTAGAATGATACTGGCTGCTGGTTTATCATAAATAGCTTTTATTAGGTTGAGATAAAGTCCATCTATTCAAATATTGTGTAGGATTTTGATCATGAATGGGTGTTGGATTTTGTCAAATGTTTTATCTTCGTCTCTTAAGTGACCATATGGTTTTCATCTCTGAGTTTTTAAATAGGGTGTATTTTGTTTATTCATTTACATGTGTTGAAACATCCTTTCATCTCAGGGATGAATTCAACTTGGTTGGGGTGTATGACCTTCTTGATTATTCTCTGATTCTCTCTATTCTGTTTGTCTGTATCTTTTTGAGGACTTTTGCATCAGTGTTCTTCAGACAGATTTGGTTTGTAGTTCTCTTTTGTGGTTGGATCATTTTCTCCTTCTAGAATCAAGGTAATGGTTGCTTCCAGGAATGAATTTGGGAGTATTGCTTTCCTTTTCATTTCATTAAAGAGTTTGAGAAGTAGTGGCATTAACTCTACTATAAAAGTTTTGTAGAATTCAGCAGTGAAGCCATTAGGACCAGGGCTTTTCTTTGTCAGTAGGCTTTTTTATTAGATTTTTAATTTCACATTTTGATGTTGGAGCTTTAACATTTTTATATCTTCATTTAACTTTGGAAGTTCACATGTACCTAGGAATCTAAAGTTATCCATTTCTTCTACATCTTTCATCTTATTGTAGTACAAATTTTCAAAGTAGGTGATTATTATCCTCTGGACTTCTGCTGAATCTGTGCTAATTTCCCCCTTCTCATTCCCAGTAGCATGAATGTGAGCCTTTTCTTTTCTTTGTTTGATAAGATTGGCTAAAGTTCTGTCAATTTTGTTTACCCTTTCAATTAATGAATCTTCAATTCATTGATATTTTGTATAGTCTCTTAGTCTCCATTGCATTGATTTCTGCTCTAATCCTTATAATCTCCTCCCTAGTATGAGGATTGGGTTTGTCTTGCTCCTCTATTTCTAGTAGCTTGAAGTTCAGCATTAGATTGCTTATGTGAGCTGGCCCTATTTTCCTCATGTCCCTCATAGAACTGCTTTCATTGTGTCTCGTAAATTCCTGTATCTTGTACTGAAGTTATCATTTAATTGAAGACACTGTTTTATTTCTTCTTTAATTTCTTCTCTGACCCATTGTTTGTTCAGCTGTGTTACTCAATTTCTATGTGTTTCTGAGGATCTTGGAATTTCTTTTCCTATTCAACTCCAATTTCAAGGCACTATGGTCTGACAGTATGTAGGTGACAACTTCAATTCCTTTGCCTTCACATAAACATGTTGTATGAACCAGGATGTGATCTATTTTGGGGAATGACCAATATGCAGCCAAGAGGTATGTGTATTCTAACTTTGGGGGGTGAATACTCTGTAGGGAGCTATTAAGTCCATCTGTTCAAAAGTTTTTTTAGCTCAAGTATTTCCTTATTGATTTTTTTGTCCAGTTGATCTATTTGTAACAGTGGGGTATTGAAGTTTCCTACTACTATTGTGTTAGTACTTATCTGATGTTTCATATCCATTAATATTTGTCTTATATAGTTGGGTTCATTAGAATTTGGTTCATAAATATTTATAAATATCATTTCTTTCTCTTGGATTATTTCCCAAATGAGAATGTAGTGTCCTTCTTTGTCTCTCTGAATCAGTTAGCTTATATTCTATTTTGTCTGCAAATACCCATTCCTGCTGTTTTTGCAATTTCCTATCACATTGAAAGTTGTTTTCCATCCTTTTATTTTCAGTCTATGGCTTTCTTTCTGAATTGTGAGTGTTTCTTGCATGTACCAAATTGTAGGATCTTGCTTCTGAATTTTTTCTGCCAGTCTGTGTCTTTTAATTGGCTCATTGAAGCCAATGACATTAATGATTATAACTGATATGCAGTGATTACACCCTGTCAAGGTGTTCTCCTTTTCTGATTTCCTTTATGTTTTGTTTTTACCCTTTTTCGTTCAGACTTTGTCTTGCACAATGGATTCACTCTGCTCAGTCTCATGGGTTTGTGGTTTTCATTTTTTTTCTCAGAATTTTTAGAATGTTTTGGAGTGCAGGTCTCATATTTGTGAAGTTTTTCAGGTGTTCTTTGTCTGAAGTTTCTCATGTCCCCATCGATTTTGAAAGGCAGTTTTGCAGGATACATCAATCTACATTGGAGATTGTTTTCCTGCAATACTTTAAACACTTCACTCCAGATTCTTGCCTTGAGTATTTGCATTGAAAGGTTTGCTGTGATCCTGATGGGTTTCCCTTTGTATGTGATTTTTTTTCTCTAACTTCTTTCAGTTTTTTTTTATTGGACATCTGAACCTTGATAATTACATACCTTGGTGTACATTTTTTTTTCTGTATCATGGCCATTAGGTGTCCTGTATTCTTCACTTATCTGTATGTCCAATTCTTTTATTTTTGCTGTGAAATTTTCTTCCAGTACAGCTTTGAACAGGTTTTTTATGTCTTTTTCATTATCTCTGGCTTCCTCAGTGACTCCAATCAATCTTACATGATTTTTGTTTGAGTCATCTAGGAGCTTTTGGATTTCCCATGGTCCCTTGACGTTTTCCATAAATTATTCCTTTCCTGTTCATTGGCAGTGATCCTGTCCTCTAGGTCTGAAATTTGTTCCTCAGCTTCATTCATCCTACTTTGCAAACTTTTGTTCTCATTTATGATCACGTGGAGCTCTGGCTGAAGCTGTTTAAAAGGTTCCATTGTTTTTGTTATCTCAGATTCTATCATGTCCTTGACTTCTCCTTTAGCATTATTAGTCATATCATTCACTTTGGACACTATCTCTGTTTTCATCTCAGAGATCAGTTCTGATTTCCATTTTTTTTTTTTTTTTGAGACAGTGTCTCGCTTTGTAGTTCAGGCTGGCTCTGAGCTCACTATGGAGCCCAGGCAAGCCTCTAACTCATCAATCCTTCTGTCTCTGCCTCCTGAGTGCTGGGATTACAGGCATGAGCCACCATGCCTGGCTCAAGATTTCCATTTTTTTAGATCTGTTTTTGTTACCATTTCAGAGAGTCCTGGTGATAGAGCTTCAGCTTGCTCCATTTCCCTTTTTCCTGAATTCCACTGTAGTTATGATCTTTGTATCTGTTTTTTTGAATTTCTTCTCATTTTGATTCCTTTGTCATTGCTTATATTGGTTAAATTTCTTGCCTGCTGTCTGGGCAATGTTTGTTGCAAGTTTCTTTCTCTCTTTTTTTTAATTGACTTCATTGGTGCATTTTATATATACAAAATGATCACATTTAACATTAAGAACTTGTAACTGTAGATGATACATCTTTTTACTTTTTTCTTTAATTTGAATCCTTTTTAACACAAAACTAGAAGCAAGTTTCTTTCTATTTGGAGTGTTTAGGAGATGGCTAATTCCTGGGTTGTCCTCCTTTGATATCTAATAACCCTTAAGTAATTCAATTCACTAGCTGTACTCAACAGGATTCCTTTATTCTTCCACTGAGTGTTTTATCAGTGTGGTGACTAGGCAGGGGAACTCACTGAGAGCCTTTTTCTAGGTTCCAGTACCACTGCTGCACTTATTCACAATCCACAGAGAAGTAAGTAGTTTATTTGGAGGCTCTATCCCATGTAACCGCCGTTTCCAGTTTGGTCCACAGGGAAATAGATTCCAAGGTCTTATCGTCATATTCTGGTCACAAAAGAGCTATGGGCCTAAGTGCTGGTTGATGACATTTGGAGCCATCTTGCCAGGATCCACTTTGTGACCCCACCACAACCTACTCACTCAGTCGATTTCACCAGGCTTCTGGCACAGATCAGGAGGCAGGGAAGTTCAGGGCTGAGCAAACAATGACACTGATAAACCTTCCCACCAGCATCTTTCGCATGAACCCACAGCAACCTACTTGCCCAGTCTGTTTCCTCAGGTCTCTGGCATAGTCCAGGTGTCAGGGAGGTACAGGGTGACCAGTGGCAAACAATGGCACCAGTAAATCTTTCCACCAGCCCCTGCTGTGCTACTCAGCTGTGCCCTACTTCCCAAGTCTGTTTCCTTAGGCTTCTGCCAGAGTCCAGGTGTCAGAGAAGTGCAGGGCTGAGCAGTGCTGATAACTGGCACCAGCGAGCCTTCCTGCCAACACCTGCCATGCTACCACACTGTGCCCCTACTTGCTTAGTCCGTTTCCTCAGTCCTCTGGCACCACAACATTTCTATTTTGACAAAAGTCATTTTTCTTGTTTAATATTCGTATCACTGATATATAATATATTTTAATTGTTCAATTTAATGATAATTTAGAATTAATAGTATGTTTCATCATTTAATAAATATGATTAGAAAATAACATTGATTGAGAGCCTATTGATATTTATTGAATTATAAAGCTTTGTTTCTTATGTGTGAGAAAATTTAGATTTGATTCATTGCTGGCTATATGTGTACATAATAAATAAATCTATCATAGTCCTACTTTCATTTTAAAAATATACTTGCCATATAAAATTATTTTCAGAAATATATATATAGACATGCTACCATAATATGAAGTACTGAAAGGTGATTTAGAATATATTTAAGAAAAGTCTTTTGTTAAGGCAAGGTTTTCATAATGGAGTATGTGAATTTGGCACATGCCCAATTTTAGTTTGATAAAAACTATTCTCTGTGTTTTAACTAATTTGTTATCCTCTGAAATGGTGACATTATAGTCAGAAGCTAAGACCCTGTAAGAAAGAGGATGTAATGACATAATTGACATTATTGCCAAGTGTAGGTGAAAGGAATGGTATTAAGAGAGAAATATCAGAACAATGGAAAATTCTTGACTAATTAATAGTTTCATTTTATAATACTTTCTCTTCAGTTCTGTCTCTTGTGAAAAGTCCCATTAAAATTTTACTAAAATGTTAGTACCTCTTGCTATGAATATTTATTTTAAGCTATCCTTAATTATTCTAGTATGAGGGGTCCTACTATTTTGTGAAGTAATTAAAAGCAAAGACAACTGCAAATAATACATTTACCTTTCTTTTGAATTTTCTTCTTACTTATTGAACTATTTCAATTAACATTTGATCTTACATGCTTGAAATGCAGGAACAAACACTAAATAATTATTCTTAAAAATTTTATTCAATTTTCCACTTTTCATTATTGACTGCCTTGTAAGGTGAATTTATGAAAGGTTATGGAACACCTTTTCAATAATATAATACTATGTTACCCTTAATTTGAAAAGGGCACATTATTGCAATAGGGAAATGTATTTGAATTACTTGTCTTTAGTTATAACTAGCAATTTCTTTCTGTGAGATTTGTGGTGTTGGGGTACTTTGTATACTTACATTAATCTATTTTTAGTGTTGGTACATGATTATAGACTGAGCTATATATGAACAAATATATTTATAAATTCTTACTGTGTTAAAATATAGTTTTTTAGTGCTTTCTTTTTGATCAACTTGATATAAGGGACTTTTCATAAGGAAATACAAGTATTCTGCCTTCTTTCTTTTTGCTAGGTTCCAATCTTAATTACTGTAAACCCCATGTTTACCATATTCTCTAGGAAAAATAACAACAACATAATAGTAAGAAAAATATAATTGTACAGCATAAACTTTAATAACATCATTACAATGAGTTTAATTCATAGTCATTTGAAATTTAGTGGCTAAATGAATGTAGTTCACTTCAACATTGCCCTGATCACATGTATCCTAATGAATAGTTCTATGATTGATTGGTTACATGACATCAGCACAATTATATGCCTGTCCAAGCATTAAATAGCCAAATTGTTGGAAGGAGAAGCACAGGAAAGCCTGGAGTAGAATGTAGATGGGGTTGGAATATAAGGAGAGTTCGAGTAGAATAGAACCCTTCTTTATGGAAATGTGCTTGGAACAATTTCACAGGAAGCAGTTGCTGTTAGGCGCTATTGCTATAGCTGAAAGAACAATTATCTCTTTTGTAACAACAACAACAAAATGCACTGCCCCAGCATCACACCCTCTTAACTCAGATTATCAAGGAAAGATTTTTCCAACAGGATCTTAAGTTATATAGCATGGTTCTTTTTTCTAATATTATAAATCAGAAGGCAAAGAATTGAGGATAGCAACCTTACTGAAACAAGAAAAATCCAAATCCCAGAGCATGGGTTATGTGGAGCCTAACAGAATTAAATAAAATGATTTCATGATGAATTATGCTGTTCTTCATTCACCATTATTCAGAATATTGGCTTGAAGATTATTTTTACAATGCTCCATTATCAATCTCTTTTCCTATTTCTTTTTCTAGCTCCTTTGCCCCTTTCCACACACACACACACACACACACACACACAAAATTAGTCAAACCCAAATTGAATTATGGAGTCAGAGATTTCCTAAGCTTTTTAAATTTTGTTCTTGACCGTGCTTAAATCTTTCTGTTGTAGCTTGGACACAGAATGGGTAGAAATATGTAAAGATGTAGCCACATGGAAGTCTAGGTTATCACTTGCACAATTTTGACCCTTTATGGTCTTATAATTCAGCTGTATTAGAGCACAGTATATGCTAATTTACATGCCTTGAGTGGACACAGGCATTTCATGAAAATGAGACATTAGGATTAGTATTGCAAGGCAACTTTCAATACCAAAGATTAATCTTCTGTAAAAAATGAGACCCACTCTTCAGAGGATCAGATATAAGTCATGCTGCACATTGTATATCCAAATCACTATGAGAGATATCAGTGAAAGTACACTAATGTTGTTCAATTACTTTTAATTTCATAAAGGTAAGACCATATGCTCTAACTTGAGATGTTGGACACAGCACCATACCTTTCATTGTATTTTAGATAATTTCAGTAATATTATACATCAGTAGTTGCTCACAGCTACACACTCACCAGATTCAGTGTGACAGTTCTTTGACGACAATGCTATTTGGGTTTTATCACAGATGTATTGAATCAGAATCTGTTTTTTTCAAACACCCTCAACCCCCAGTGATTCTCACAAGGCTAATAGATTTAGATTTAGGGACAATGCTAGATTAGATTGATCTTCTAAGCTCAGTTTCTATTCTTGACAGCAAAATTTGTTTGATGTTCCTGTTGTCGATAGTACCTCACTCCTCTATACCTCAGTTTACCCATACCAGATGTGAGGTGATACTACTGAGTCTAAATAAGTATCTTAGTATCATGGGACTGAGCAACTTTAGAGTCTTACAGTTGTACTTTAACTCTTTGTTTACATAAAATGAAATCTTCCAAAACTAAGGACATGATTTGGGCACAGTTTTTAACATCATCAAATGTACATGTTGGTGTATTTGGGCTTGTTTAAAAATACCTCCCCGAAAAAAAAAAAAAAACACAGTTAAGGTTCAATATTTTACTTTAAATGGGCAAATTTAAGGGCAAATGAAGATCTTTTCATGAAGCAGATAGTAAATCTATGAAAGTAATTAGAATGATAAATGATCAAAACATAAATAGATTCAACATGCATCTTAATAAATTGTGGAGAATAAATCCATAATGAATTACTATAGAATATGAGAAAGCTTTCAGATAATACATTAGTAAAGCAAAAACAAGGAACAATAGAAGTGGAGAAATAAATTTTCAGTTTTGTAACATGTTCATGTACCAACTCCCCATGATGAATCTGAATATTATGTTACTCAAATATACACTAATAAAAAGAAATCTAAAAAGTATTGAAGATCCTGATACATGGGAATAAGAAACACCTTAACTGCTTTTAAATCAATGTATGTAAGGGGCTAAGCATTTAGTTTGGTGGTTCCGGTGTCTGCTTGTCAAGCGCAAGGTCCTGAGTTGGATACCTGTAACCACATATCATAATCCCACCAGGCAAGTTAGCTCATACCTGTAAACCCAGCAATGCTAACCACATAACACAGTATCGGGCATGGTGACTCACACTTGTAATCCTAGCACTCAGGAGGCATAGGCAGAAGGATTGCAAATTTGAGGCTAGCCTGGCCTACATAGAGAGTTCAGGAATAGCCTGAAGTACAGAGCGAGACCCTGTCATAAAAACAGAAAACAAACAAACAAAATGAGTCAATGAATATAAGGAATTTTAAGATTATTGCTTTTTTCCATTTTACAAAAACTATCAGACATTCTAGTACTCATTTACATCTACAGGTGATCATACCAAAGAAAAGATCCAGTATTTGCATATCTGTGATCTGTTTATTTCACTTATTAGTGTGTCCTCCAGGTTTATCCATTCGCACATAAATGAATGAATCTTGTCATTCTTTATGGCAGAGTAATACTCCATTTTGTATTTAAAAAAAAAAAAACACATCTTCTTTATCCAGTCTCCAGTTGATGGGCATTTTGGTTGTTTCCAAGATTGGGCTACCACTTACAGAACTGATGTGAACAAGGGTGTACATCTGTCTTTCCAATGTGATTTTTAAAATTCCTTTGAGTATATTCCTAGCAGGGGGATCACAGGTCTGAATGGGACCTCTAGTCCTAGTTTTCTAGGGAATCTCTGTGGGGAAGGAATAAATATGATTCCGAAAGAAAATTAAAAAAGCATATACATAGCGGGTGTGGGGTGTGGGTGGGTAGGGATGTGAGTAAAAATGGGAATTAACTTAAGTCATACACTGGTACAAATTCCCCAATGTTGTGTGTGATCGTATATAAAATGTAGCAATAAATAATTCAATTTAAAAAAAAGATTATTGCACATTTTTATCTTATACTATAGGATAGGCTGAAAAAGTCAAGTAGGCTCAAAGATATTTAGAAATTTTTTTAAAAAATTGTTGTGAAATAGGTACATTTTATATACACATCATGATCACACTCAACATTGAGAATTTGTACCATTATATGACATGACTTAATTCTCATTTTTCCCATTCCCCTACCCACCCTACAACCCCCGACCCCCTGTATTCATGAGTTTGTTTTCCTTTTCTTTTACCATCACAATTTTTTCTTTTCCCTTGTTACTTACCTTTATCCACCATTTCCCCTAGGATACTTTCTATAGCAGCTCAGTTCGTGATAGTTAAATTTTGGAAACCATTCAAATGCCCATCAATTGGATACTTGATAAAGAAAATACTTTAAAAAAATAAAATGAAGTATTACTTTGCCATAAAGAATGATAAGTTTGACTCATTCATACTCAAATGGACATACCTTGAGAACATACTCATAAGGGAAATAAATAGGTCACAGTTGTGTAAATACCATATCTTTTCTCTTGTACGAGAAACTGAAAATGTAAATAAATCCTAGAGTGTATGATAGACAGTATAAAATAGGTATTTCAAACTTTTTAAATGATTTCACTGTGAAAACAGAAGGAACTATTTAAGAATTTCAGAGGCGTGATGCAGTCCACAATGAGCCAGCTTATTTTTACTTCTCCTTTAATGATGTGTCATTAAAATTAGAAATATAAATGAATCATTATGGTATTAAAGTTTTTCCTTTTTATTTGTTATTATACCTGGTATTCTGGTTAATGTATGGTGATAGATAAAGATACTGATAAAGCACATGGATTTTCGGCATGAAATTTGGACAGGAATGTTTATCATGTTAGAAATTTTCTAAGCTTAAACTATCACTTTGGCTTCCACTAAATTTTTTGAAAAGAGGTAGAATTTCTTTTAATTCTAAGCAATTCAATAATGTATACCTGATATATAATTCATAAGAATATATAGTATATACATGGGTGTATCTCATATTGTACTTCTTCCAGTCCTCAATATTTCTCTGTATTTATAATTCAAAATATAGCAGAATTGTTTGTATGCATCTCAAATCAATGTCAGATTTTGTCTTTAAAATCCCTGAAATGAAATACATTTTACCACATTTCGCTTTGTTCTTAACCTAGCTCAAAATTTAATTCAAAATATTTTACATGTCTTTAACATTGATGTTCATCTTAAATTCTAAGATCATACAAACAATATAAAGTGAATGAAAATAATTTAAAATTATGACAAAATGAATTCTTTGTTTTCCCTTACATTATAGTTTGACAAAATTCTTCCTTTTGGGAGGGAGGAAACATAAGGTATATTTGGAGTTTTAGTAGTTGATTACCTTTATTCTTTTCTTTTCTTTCTTTCTTTCTTTCTTTCTTTCTTTCTTTCTTTCTTTCTTTCTTTCTTTCTTTCTTTCTTTCTTTCTTTTTTTCTTTTTCTTTTTTTTTTTTTTTTTTTTTTTTTTTTTTTTTTTTTTTTTTT
>PVIC010048523.1:0-13509 GCA_004025085.1 Thryonomys swinderianus | reverse complement strand
GTCCATCCACCTGTCCATCCATCCATCCATCCATCCACCCACCCATATGTCCATCCACCCATCTACCCATCCATCCATCCATCCATCCACCCACCCATATGTCCATCCACCTGTCCATCCATCCACCCACCCATATGCCCATCCACCTGTCCATCCATCCATCCATCCACCCGTCCATCCATCCATCCATCCATCCACCCATCTGTCCATCCACCCACCCAACTGCCACTCGTGTCCAGGGCTGCACCTCTGTGGTCACTTCCCCTCGCGCCATCCCCTGTCCGCGTGTTCCAGACCCCATCCTCCCGGCTGCCTCTTTGCAGCAGCGCCAGGATGGCCCCGGGATGAGGCGACCGTGGCCCCTGTTTCCTGCACTCGATGGACCTGTCTGTTGCGAGGCCCGTTTACGCCGGTCCGTGTGCTGTGTGTCCCCAGCACGCCCGTGGTCCTGGCGCCCCACGTTTCCCCAGTCTGCGCCCAGTGCTTTGAGGGGACCCGTGGATGTGTCCGCGCCGCCACCCTGGCCCACGTGCGGGGACCGTCCACGGCCTGGAGTTCATTTCCTGCTCCTGCCCGTCCCGTAGTTAATAAATCAGAATGCAGATGAGAAAATCATGCTTAAT
This sequence comes from Thryonomys swinderianus, assembly GCA_004025085.1. NCBI lineage: Eukaryota > Metazoa > Chordata > Mammalia > Rodentia > Thryonomyidae > Thryonomys > Thryonomys swinderianus. The sequence goes on along the minus strand of PVIC010048523.1, from coordinate 12,886 downwards.
TTTCCACAGCGCGCTCGGAGTGTCTGAGCCCATAAACCGCGGGAAGTCTCGGGCAGTGGATTTCTTGATCCTGACAAGCTGAACAGCTTAGAAATCATAATTATAAGTTACAAGTGTCTTAGGGTTGTTCTTCTGACATAAAACTAATTTCATGTTTTTATTCATAATGCAGCGGCGGAGAGGACCGGGCTGGCTTTGGAAGTCGCTCCTGCCGATATCAGAGGCCCCGTCTCCCGGCCGTAATGAGGGCCGACGGCTCCCCCCGTGTCTGCGGCCGGCCGGCTGCTGACAGCCCGCTGGGGCTGTGCCTTTCCCGGCTGCGCGCTGCCCGGCGCCATCTTTGCCACGCGGCTCGGGCTGTGGGGCTGTGGGGCTGTGGGCGCCCGGCGGCTTTTCCTCGCTTCGTGCCCGCCACCCAGGGCCCCCGGGCTCCCCGCCAGCCCCAGGCCCGTGGCCCCGACGGTGAGCATAAGCCAAGGCCTGTGCGGGGCCCGTACTGGGTCTCCTCAGCCCGAGCCCCAGCAGCGAGGGCCTTTTCCTGGGCGATTTCTGAGTCCTAGACGCGGAGTCTCACATCCACGGGCTCTCGGCCTGTTTTTCTCCATCCTGCCTGAGGGCACACTGTGCCCCTCGTGACACCCAAACGCCCCCAGCCGGGTTAGAGCCCTGGTGCCCCGTGGTCAGGCTGACCGGCTGGACGCCCCTCTCTGCCCTGGCCGTCTGACGGGGACATTTGGGGGGGCGCTGAGCCACACCCACAGCCCTTTTTATTTTTTCAAGTTGAGACAGGATATCGCGAAGGCGGCGCGGCTGGGGACAAGGTTGCGATCCTCCTGCCTCAGCCTCCCGGAGTGCTGAGCTGACAGGTGTACACCAATAAGCCCAGGCTTTAAAAAATAGAAAAACCCAACAGCTCATTTTGACAAAAGCACACCAGGCAGATCAGCAAAGTGCACTGGCTGCAGCCGGCCGCATACAACATGAACAACAGTCTTACGCCCGACGCGGCTCTGTTCTGTATTGTTGGGCACTGGAAAAGGCTTAGCGGTGAGAACAGAAGACAGGGAGCATTTGCAAAGAGCAGAGACAGACGGACAGACAGACAGACGGGGGGGAGAGAGACAGAGAAGGAGAGGGAGGAGGCGGAGGATCCCTGTGTGGCCCCGCGGCCCCGCCCCGACGCTGCCCTTTAAAACCCTGACTCCGTGGCTGAGAACAGCCTCCAAGCACGGCCCGGCGCTGGCGGAGAAATCCGGAGTGTCTCCACGTCACGGGGCCTCCACCCGCCTGCTCCCGGCGCGGCCTGGCCCTCCGACCTGCGTGGCGGGCTGGGCTGCCGTCAGGGGAGGGCGCATGTTTAATGGATCAGCCGCTCTTTGAAGGTGAGGCGCCCGCATTATTCTAATGATGAGCCGCTGTGATCTCCGGAGATCTCGTCTCTCATCTCCGCTGTTTTCCCGGTTTCCCGACACCGCTCAGACCGACGGCGGGGTGTACAGATCACCGAGGCCGGAGGGGCTCCCCGGGAGCCTGGCACAGGGCAGCACGGCTTCGGAGAGGCGCGGCCACCGCCCCTCTGGGCCCGGCCAGACGAGGAACGGCCCGCTGGATGCAGAGCGTGGCGCACAGCCCTGTGCTGGCCGCCGGCTCCTGTCGCAGACGGACGAGGCCCGGGCACGCCTGCCATCGCAGCTCCTGGGGAGGCTGAGGCAGGACAGTCTCCCGTGCCAGCTCAGCGTAGACAGCTTCACAACTTAGCCAAACCCTTCCTCAGAATGAAGAAGGGCTCAGGAGGTCAGAGCTCCATGTGAAGGGGCTGGGTTCCTTCACAGAGGAAGAAAAAAGAAAAAAGAAAAGGAAAGAAAAAGAAAGGAAGAAAGAAAGAAAGAAAGAAAGAAAGAAAGAAAGAAAGAAAGAAAGAAAGAAAGAAAGAGAAAGAAAGAAAGAAAGAAAGAAAGAAAGAAAGAAAGAAAGAAAGAAAGAAAGAAAGAAAGAAAGAAAGAAAGAAAGAAAGAAAAGGAAAGGAAAGAGATGACCCAGGCCACTGTTTCTTTCAATTTCAATTGCTTCCTTTAAGAAAGCAACCGAAGGGGCCGAAGTTATAATTTTGGAAAAGAATTTAATAGATTTGATTGTTCTTTTCTTTTGTTTTTAAAACGTCTACAGAAACGTGAAGAGGGCACAGAGCTCCCGAGGAGACCCTGTCACCACGCCCACCCCCACGCCCACGTCGGGCACTAGCGTTCTGTTTCTTAGCACTAAAAGCGCAACCCTTTGGGTTCACGTGTGTCCATATTTATTTCATCCGCTCGCGCCCGCGGGCCGTCACGGTTCCACTGCGTGCAGCTTGTGCACGTGAAAAGCAGCTTCATTCTCTGTCAGCTTCCGTCTCCCTCCAGCCGTCGGCCCCTTCCCTTTATGCAAAAGATCTGTCTCCCTCCTTCCTCTTCGGCCCTGTTACACTAGCAGGCTGGGCTCCGTCCTTCCGCGTGGGACCTCTGCGGCCCCTGCAGATCCGGCGCCCACCGTGGCCGTGGGTTCACCGCACCCGCGCCCGCTGCCGGCACCCGCGGTCACGGACCGAGTCCTGCAGGGATCGGCCGGGATGGGCGCGGCTGAGACCCCTGAGAGGCGCGGGGCGGCCTCCGGACATGCCCATGGTGCCACCCCGTGCCCGCTGCAGCCCCTGGGCCCTCGGGCCACAGGCAGGCGTTAGCAGCCAGGGCCTGGCCTCGGCCAGCGGGCGACGCCTGGGTCCTGCGTGCTGGGTGCTGGCCTCTCACCTGCCCGGAGACCGGGCTCCTGGCCTCAGCCAGCCTGAGGTGGGGCGCGGTCGGCCCCTCTGCCTGGGGCACAGTGTGTCCGTCCGGTCCTGCACACGCGGCTCGAGGGCGGAGGGACCGGAGCCCTGGGGGCTTTGCCTGGGGCCGGTGTGGCCTGGACGGGAGGGCGGCCGGCTCCTCTGTGCATGCTGCTTCCTCCTCCTTCCTTCCTCCTTCCTTCCTCCCTCCCTCCCTCCCTCCTTCCTTCCTGTCTTTCTTCTTTCTCTCTTGTCTTCCTTCCTTCCTGTCTTCCTTCCTTCCTCCTTTCTTCCTCCTTCCCTGTTTCCTTCCTTCCTTCCTACCTTCCCTTCCTTCCTTCCTTCCTTCCTTCCTTCCTTCCTTCCTTCCTTCCTTCCTTCCTTCCTCCTTCCTTCCTTCCCTCCTTCCTGTCTTTCTTCTTTCCTTCCCATCTTCCTCCCTCCCTCCCTCCCTCCTTCTCGTGCTGACGTCCACTGTGCTGTTTCCCTGCTGCTCTGAGCCCCGGCGCCTGCCGAGACGGCCCCGTCCTATCCACTCAGGGCGCCCCGCTCCGGCGTGGGCCACCGCGATCTCCCCACGCAGAGACCCCGGGGCTTGTCCAGAGGGTCCCGGCAGGAGCCGTGAGCTGGATTTTCATGTTCGCATTAATGGGCAGGGACGTCCCCGCGGCCGTGTCGCTGTCTGCCCACCCGCGCCCCCCGGGCCGCCTGGGACGGTGCCGGGCACCAGCCGCTAATGGCTTGTGCGGACGAGGCTGGCCCGCGATTCATCACGAACCCATAAAACAATTAGCCATGAACTAATGATATTGCTCGCACCACTGTATTTTTGATGAATGCATAAATAATTCAGCGCAGCGCCGGTCGGCTCCGGGGCCAGCTGCCATCACTTACGGGGTGTAAGAGCCCCGCACCGGGCGGCGGGCGGGAGCGGGGAGCAGCCCGATTAGCATAACCCGGCGTGACGGGTGCTGGCGGGCTCGGGCACAGGCCGGGGGCTCGGGCGGCTGCTCGCAGGACCACGCGACGCAGGGGCGACGGGAACGCGGCGCCAGCCGACGGCGCACGGGGGCATGGCGGCACGGGCCTTTTCCCGTCTGTCCCGGGGGTTTGTTTCTCGGCGTGGTGACGCTTGCTTCCTCGTGGAAGTGGGAATATTTGTGTACTACGGTCCCTTGCCGACTGGCTCATTCGATGGGGCACGTGGCGTGCGGGTTCCCCGTGCTGGGGCCGGTGTGGCACATTCACCCCCGTTCGTGGCCGTGTGATACTCCACGGCGCCCGCAGGCAGGGTCCCCCCAGCCGTCCACGGACTGTCACGTGCTTTTGCGCAGACAGCGCCCGGGGCCTCGGCTCCTCCGTCTCCCGGACGTGTCCCTGGCGTGTCCCGGGCAGGTGGGCGGGGACCGAGTCCCCGGGGCTGTGAGCAGCTGGCCACCCGGGACACCCAGCGGCCACGTTCCTGCCCGAAGCGCAGCGCCGTAAACAGACGGCGGGTGACGTGTGCGACGGGGAGCTGCCCGTGCTGACGCTCCCGCCGCGGCAGAGACGGCCGAGGCCTCGTGCGGAGACGGGCGGCCAGGGCGGCCAGGGCCCACCTCCCGCGGACACTGGCGTGCGGCGGACACGGAAGTCAGCGCACTGGCCGCCGCCGGGCCCCTGGCGCTCCCCGGGGGAGGGCGGCTTTGGGTTAGAGCCTCCTGCTCGCTCTCCCGCTCGCTCTCTTTCCTCCTCCTCCTCCTGTTCCTCTCCTCCTGCTTCTCCTCCTTTGGAGACAGGTCTCGCCACAGAGCCCAGGCTCTCCTTGAGCTCACAGAGACCCTCCTGCCTCAGCCTCCTAAGTCGCTGACCGGTGTGCCCCACCGTGCCGGGCTCTGTTCCGCGCCCCCCGCCCCGTGCCCTCCACCCCCACCCCCGTCCTCCCGCTTCGGCTCTGAGCTCCGGGTTTCTCTCCTCCATCTCTTCCCGCGCAGCCCGGGGTCAGAGCGTGGCCTTCCCAGCAGCTCCTGAGCCCCAGCCCTGGGCCGGGGGCGTCTCCGATCCGGGCTCCGGCCCACCCGTGCTGCGATGCTGGACACGCCGGCCGGCCGAGAGGCTGCGGGTGGGAACCACCCCGGGCGGGATGCACACGCGCGAGCCAGGGTCCTGCGCGACACCTCGGCACCAGGCCACGCGGGCGAGCGCGGCGGAGCAGAGGCGCCCTTGGCCGCTCCTCAGCGCGAGGCCCCGTCTCCAAACAGGGAGAGCAGCCGAGGAAGGGCCGCTGTGGGAGTGGGGCGCCCCCGGCTGCCGCTCCAGGGTCACCCCGCTTCTCCACACAGCTGCGGGAGGATCCCCGGGACGCTCGGAGCCCAGTGCGCCCCAGGCCTGCCCCACCCCCGCGCGAGCCGTTCCAGCCTTCCGTGCCTGCCTCTGGCACCACATCCTGGGACGTAGACCAGGCCCCGGAGCCCCGGGCTCGGGCTTGGCCAGAAGAGGAAGCGCACAGCCGCTCTCTGTGGCCCGGGGACTCCGAGACAACAGAAGGAGAGCGGGAAACCCTGCCGTCAGCGGGGCGTGGAGGCACACACTTGTCGCCCAGCACTCCGGGAGGCTGAGGCAGGAGGGTCTCAAGCTCCACCCCGGGCAGGGCAACTTAGCCACGCAGGGTCCCGGGGATGGGCTTCCGTGTGAAGGGCCCGGGTCCCGTGCCGGGCTCCATGTTGCAAATGATGCCAAAGGAATCTATCTGCCTGTCGATGCCAGGCCAAGCTGGCAGGGCCGGGGGCCCCAGTGAGCGACAGGTCCTAGCGAGCGCGTCTTCCGTCCTCCCTGGCTGCTGTCTCCTGCCCGCCCGGCCCTGCCTGCTGCGGTTTTATTCATTCTCTCCCGTGCCGAGCGGTGATTGATGCCCGGGGACCCTCATCTCCCTGAGCGATGCCTATTTCCCTTCCCCGAGCCTGACACCAGCACTGCGGCCGGCCTGTGCGTGTGTGTGTGTGTGTGTGTGTGCGCGCGCGTGTCATTTACATTTCAATCTCAGCCTCATGAATGTAACGTTCAGCCGCAAATTAATAACGGGAAGACTATGAAGCAGTGGGAAGGGCGGGAGGGGCCCGGCCTCGGCCCCCGCACCCCGCCAGCGCGGCAGCCCGCCGCCATTGTGTGAGGTCCGGGCCTCATTTAGCGGGCGCCGTGAATGACATTTCGGAGAAAAAGCAGATCCGGAGTGACACAAATTTATTTCTGTCCCCGGTGCCGCAGTATATTTTCCTAGAATCAGGGGGCTATTTGTCTAGGGACAATTTAGTTTCCATGAAAAATTTAAATGCTTTCTGTGGAGATCGTGGGGTGAGATGTAATCTGTCTCTCTTCAGCAGCACAGGTGGAGGGCAGAGGACCGGGGCGTCTGAGGGCTGCCCACGTCCGGCTGCGCGGGTCCCCCGCCCCCGCCCCTCCCGGCGGGGCTGGGCCCCTAAACCGGCTCGGGCAGCGCCTGCCAATCACCCGCGAAACCGCGTTCGCATCGATCCGCTGTCCGCGTGATTTATGGCTTCATTTTACGGTAATTGAGAATTAGTGGGCAGATTAGGACCGCACAGACACGCGGGCTAATGCGCGGCCGCGGCCGCGACCTGTCAGGCCCCGGTGCCCGTGGGCCGGGCGGCCCCGTGCCCGACACGTGCCGCGGGGCGCCCTCGCGTGGGCCTGCGCGTGGCGCGGGAAGGCACTCGCACAGGCTGTCCGGACCGCGCGGTCCCCCCGCCGCCGTAAGAGCCCCTCCGAGCCGGTCCGCGCCCCGCGGCTGACGCTCTCGCCCGCATCGCTGCCGAGTGTGCCCAGGAGGACGGACCGCGGGCCCTGCACGCACGCGTGGCGGGTGTGGAGCTCGCCGTCCTGCGTGGCGCCGGAGTGGGGGTGGGGGACCGGGCGCCCGCACCCTGGGGCTTGGGCTCCAGCTGCACCGGCGTTCAAGGCTCCTGCCCAGCGGCCGGCATCGGGGCTGCCGAGCAGGAGACACCGGCCTGCGTCCACCGGGGCGGCCGCGGGGCACACCTCGCACCGACACTCGCACACGCACAGGCCTGTGCACGCTCACACGTGTGGCACTCGCATCCCCGCACAGGTACACACACTCATCCACACACGTGCGGGCCGCCCCCTCCCGCTTTCTCTCACACACTCACACACACGTGTTCACACACAGCCGTGCGTGCCTGGCATCCGCGCCCGCACGCACTTCCACGCGGATGGGCACTGCTCGTGTCCGCTCACGCGCGTGTGCATGTCGACACAGCGTGCCCTTTGCTGTCTGGTCCGTGCACTGACCGCCGGGCCACACTTACATATGCAGGCGCACTCCGCCCTTGCACACCGCATGAGCCTACGATGCACCTACACACCTGCACACACCCGAGCCCTGCGCTTACACGTATCTCACACACTTGTGCACACACATGTCTCCCACACACGCACACGCCCACCCATACCCGTGCACATGCCTACACATAGAGCATGCCTTGAAACAGGCCACACCCATTGCCGCTTCTCACACACACGCGCGCGCACGCGCACACACAGCTCAGGGCGGGATGGGCAGTGTCTGTGGGCGTGGCGCTGGGCAGGCAGGGGCGTGTCTGTGGGCGTGGCGCCAGGTTGGTGGGCGTGGCCTCCCGGCCTGAGCCCGAGTCCCCCCCCCAGCCCTGCACACCCAGAGCTGCAGCCCGGACTCCGTGCTCTGCCCTCCGGGGTCGCTGTGCGAGCTGCAGACAGGACGGGCCAGAGTTCGCGACGATCGGGTCCAGAAAAGGGTCCGGCTTCCCGGCCAGCGCCGGAAGGAGACTGGGTCCGGCCCCGGGCTGCTGCCTGGATCCGCCCCCGGCAGGCTCAGAGCCGAAGGGGCTGCAGGAGGTGGGGCCGGCGGAGGCCGCGATGAGCCGCGCGCCCGTCCTCGCCCCGGCTGCTCCCTGCAGTCTCGGCTTCCTGGTCTCCACGACGGGAGCATTTTCCTCCTCCGCGACCATCTGCTGCGATGTCCTGCCTTGCAGCGGCTGACCGCGGACCCGACCCTCTGAGACCAGGAGCTACAATAATCGTTTCTCTCTCTCTCTCTCTTTTATTTATTTTTTTATTTTTGAGACAGGGTCTCGCTTTGTAGTTCAGGCTGGCCCCGAGCTCACTATAGAGCCCAGGCGAGCCTCGAACTCACCGCGACCCTCCTGCCTCAGCCTCCCGCGTGCTGGGCCGACAGGGGGGAGCCGCCACGCCCGGCCCACGCGTCTCCTCCGAAGTGGCTCTGCCCAGGTGTTGGGTCCCAGCGGCGCAGAGGAGGCAGAGCGCGTGGCCGGCGGGGAGGACGAGCCGCGGCTCTTCAGCCCGTGCTTGGGCCTGGGCGGCTGGGCTTCTCCCGTGTATCTGTCTTATCGCTGGACAGCTGCTCCTCGCACTTGTGATCCAATTTTCAGAATCCGATTAGCGGCGTGCACTGCGCGGGCCTCCCGTGGCCGACACGGGGAGGACAGGTGTCCCCGGGAGCCGGGGCCCTGGGCGGCGCGAGAAATGCCCCCGCCCGGGGGCCCAGCGGGTCAGGGAGACAGTGCGGGGGGAGCCCAAGCCAGGGCGATGGTGGGGCCTCCGCTCGCTGGTGTGCAGGGCTGAACCGCACCCCCGGATGGATGTGCCGAAGCCGGTGCCCCCGGAACCCGTGACGGGGCCCGACCGGAAACAGGGTCTGTGCAGAGGGAACGGGGAGGGCGTGCACGAGGCGGATCGGGGTCCGGGGGCCCTGGGTCGAAGGCATTGTCCTCACCAGAGACAGACGCAGACGGAGGAGCCGTGCGGACAAGGAGGCGCAGACTGCAGCAGTGGGGCCGTAGCCCGGAGCCCCAGGAGGAGGCAGAGGCAGGAGGGTCTCCCCTGCGGCCCGTGCAGGGTGTGGTCTCCGGGGCTCCGGCCTGGAACAGGACAGAGCTGTGTGTCTCCAGGACAGAGCAAGCCGCGTCAGCCGGGCAGGAAGCGTGTGACCTGGCCACCCCGGACGCCCTTCCCGCTGGGCACGTGTGCCACGCAAGCGCGTGTCGGTGGGCGCGGAACTGCCCCGCGGGGCGACGGCCTGCTCCGCCCGGGCGCAGAGTGAGGCCCCGGGCCGCGGCTGTGACCCGCACCCGCCTCACAAGCAATCGCGCGCCGCAGGATGAATCTGTCCCCGTGCCATCGGTCCCCAATGGCTTCCCCTCACGCGTCCTCAAAAAAAAAAATGACGTTTGCGTTTATTTATGCGTCCGTGGCGTGTAATGGTTGTAGTGATTAATACTGAATTCCTGAATTTATTCTCAAAAGCCGCTTCATAAATATTGAACAGCGCTATTATCTGCAGGTATCCCGATTTATTTTATTAAAATGGAAATCTGGGAATCATCAATAAAGTGACAGTGCCCCGCGCCAGGTGGCCCCGAAGACGGCAGGAGAACACTCCTCTTCCCTTTTTCATTAACCCGGCGAGCGTCTCCGCCGCCCCGGAAGACGCGTGTGCGGAGCGGACGCCGCCGGCCGGGCTCTGCCTGTGGGGGCCGCGGACGCCCGTCCCGCTGCTCCCCTCGGTCGCCGCGGTGGGCAACGGGCCGCAGACGGCGGTGGCGCGACCCTCCCGCCGCAGAGCGGCCCGCCCGAGCGGACGTGGCGCCGACGCGCCTGGCTGCAGCTGTCTCCCGCGGCGACTCCCCGACGCAGAGCCTGGGCTCTGGCGGCGAAACCCGGTGCCCTCTGCGGGCCGAGCTGGACGCCGGGAGGACTCGGGCATCTTCTAACAAAGTGGCCGCCACGCCACGCTGGCGGGCTGAGGCGCGGGGCGGCAGAGACCGGACGGGGGCAGGTGGCGCCCCGCAGCCTGCCGGGGGCTGCAGGTGGCGCCCGCTCCGCCTCCCACGGGCTGCATAGCCGTCCGCCCAGTGCTCTGGGAGGCTGAGGCAGGAGGGTCACGGGGGACGAAGCCTCTCTGCAGCGGGGAGCAGGACCCTGCGCCGCAGCACAGCAGCAGCCCGGTGAGAAGCAGGTGCTGGAAGCCGGCCGGCACTGGTGCTGGCATCCGGGCGCTGCGTCCTGGCTCTTGTCCGGAGCAGCGCTGCGTGGGTCGCCCTGGCCTGTCGGGTCCTTCGGCCGCAGGGACCGGAGGCCACATGGGGGCAGCCGTCTCCTCGGCGGTGCCTCCCGGTCACGCGGCTGCCACTTAAATCCCAGCCGCGCTTCCGTGGAGCGACACGGCCTCGGTCCCACGGTGACCCTCCTGCCTCAGCCTCCCAGAGCGCTGGGCGGACGTGGTGACCCTGAGCAGGAGCCGTCGCCAGGAGCACAGAGGCCGGGCCAGAGCGGCCGGTGGGGGTCGCCAGCCCCCCGCAGCAGGGACCGGGAGGAAGAGGCCGCACGGGGCCAACAGGGAGGGCGAAGGGCCTGCGGCGTGGGAACCGGCCACAGGGAGCAGGGTCAGCACCTGCCCGGGCTCGGCCCGTCCGTGGGGTCTGGGCAGCCAGGGCCAGCACGGGCCGGTGGGCACACTTCTGATGCTATGCTGACAGAGCCCTCTGGGCCGCGGCCAGACCGAGCGGGCACAGTGGTGACGGAGCTCTGCGGGGTGCCAGCTGTTTTGTGTACGGTATGGCGGTTTGGCACGGCCAGACCACGCACTGCTCCTGCACTGTGCTCATCCAGGAAGCAATATTTCCTTATTCTATAGCAAAGCTCTGTTAGAAGCTGAGAGACGGCAAATCGGACAGCAGGAGAAATTTCCAGAGACCCACACGCGTCTTTTAAAACACAAGTCATCGAGGAGGGATGTCGGCCGGCGCTACAGTGTTTATCACATCTGCAGGGGCTCTGGGTTCCATCCCTGGCACCACAGAGAAGCACACACGTAGGCACACCCACACACACGTGTGCAAATACACTCACACGCACAGGCACACAAGCACTCGCAGTAAGTTTCGGATTTCTCTTCTCAGCCTCAGGAAGGACTGTCCTCACGTGCTGGTAGCATGGGGAGAAACTGGGACCCAAGTTCTCTGTCGGTTGCCCAAAAATATTAAGAAAAGAAATGTACCAAATGAACGGGCAGTCGGGCTTCTGAGTATGACCCAAATATTTGAGAGCAGTGGGTCAAAGCGGTATTTACGTGCTCCTGTTCACAGCTTTACTTGTGATACCTGCAAGGAACCCGAGTCTGTTTGTGTATAAAAGCATAAAGCAAATGGAGTCTGTCCACGGAGTGGAATATCACACAGCCATGAAAACAGAGGGACCCCTGGTAGCTGCCCCACTGGGAAACCCTTAGGTGAAAGGCCCAAACTCCCTGGCATTTCTCTTCACAGAGAGCCGTCCTATGTGGCTATGTTGGGAGCCCGCAGTGCGGGAGGGGAGGGGTTCACGGTGGCTCGGGCTTCGGTCCCTGGGCACGGGTCCGATGCAGAAGCATCATGGCCGACGGGCATGGGGGAGGGAGGTGCCTACATCACGGCTCCCCAGAAGCAGACGCACCGGCGCTCACGGTCCTCACACTCGCAGGGGCCGCTTCGTAGCTGGCCGCCCCCGTGGTCTCGGAGGGTCTGGTCAAGAGCCTGAAACTCAAGAGTGTGTTTTCTTGGGCCGCAAGTTCATCTTCCATGCAGTGGGATCGAACAGCAGTCGCCGGGGCCTGTGGTCTTTGGCTTCCGCGTTTGCTCTGTGAATGGCTGAACACCGGGCTCGGTTTTTAGACATTTTTCACCTAGACCTGCAAGGATTCAGTGTGATTCTCGTGAGATATGGATTTTGTTTTGTTTTGTTTTGAGATAGGGTCTCACTGGCCCTGAATCACGATGTGGCCCAGGCTGGCCTTGAACTCGCGGCAACCCTCCTGCCTCAGCCTCTCGAGTCCTGGGATGACAAGCATGAGCCGCCATGCCCGGCATTAGATACAGTTTTGATTCCTGGATTACGATGTCCATCTTCCTGGAGCAGCATGGGGGCTCTGACATCCTTCCTGACGTGTCTGCATTCACGAAAAAATTCATCACTGCCTGGGATCTGGCTGCTGAAGACACACACGTTTCCAGGGCTTTCACGCCGGGGACCTCGGGGGGCACTGAGTATGTGAAATCTGCGACGTCGTGTCCCCCACATTTAGAAACACTCCGCACAGAGCTTGGGTTCGTGCACGCTGTGGGCGTCTCCCCGTCCCGGGCCCGTGCGCACGACGTTCCCGCCTGGCGCACCGACCGTGGACTGTGCCCTCCGAGACGGTGCATCTAAACCGCGTTTCCTCCGCCCCTCGGAACTGCTGGTGCGACGCGTTTGGGCCCAGCGGTGGGAGGTCACAGCGAGGACCAAGTCCAGGCAGCCCCGGTGCGTGTGGGGTCGAGGGGCCGTACGGACCGTGAGGCTGAGCCCCTGGGTTCGAGCTGCTTCGAGCCGGCCGCGTCCGCGTCCCGCTTCTGGGACGTCACCGGGCGGGCCTGCAGCTCAGCCTGCAAAGCCAGAGCGTGGCCCCCGGCGCGCTGCGGTTGGGTGTTTGTGGCCCGGAGGGGGCCGGACCCGGTGCGAAGAATCGGCGGCCCTCCGGGTAGATGGCAGTGAGCGGACGGAGCCCGGGGCCGCCTGGACTCGGGAGGAGGCAGAGGTAGGCCACGCTCCCGCCTTAGCCAGGCCCTCGCGCCAGCGGCCCGGGACGCCATCTCGCCCGCCGTGCCTGCTGTGCGGGACCGGAGACGCGGCCGTCCGTCCGCCAGAGGGGCGTCGGCGCACGGGCGAGCCGCAGAGTCCCAAACAAAGAAAACCTCTCTCAAAAAAAGAAAAACAGCCACCACCCGGACTCTAATTTGGTTTTAGAAAATTAGATAGCGGGGCTTTTGCATAAGATAACTGTATTAGCGGGATGCAATTGGGGCTGCGTTGGTAGCTTCTGTGCAGTGCACTCCTTAATAAAATGTGTCAGTTAAAATGAAAATACAGCTTGGGTAATTAAATTTAATTGGATCTTGTCACTTTAAATCCTCTTCGTTTTTGAGGGTTTCCACGGAATTGCAGTTTCTAGTTTTGCTAATTTCTTTATTGCAAGCTGCTGCCGAACCTGACCCTCCT
>PVIC010048522.1:0-13479 GCA_004025085.1 Thryonomys swinderianus | reverse complement strand
TTTCATTTTCTGTGCAGTCTCATTTGGTTCCTTGCAATTTTTTTTACAATATATTTATGTAATAAAATCTATGAATATTGCATAGACTTTCAAAGAGAAATGTACATAAACAGTGGTTCAAAGGAGGTTTTGATAACTTTGGTGTCTAGTGACAATCCATGTAAAGCAGGTCTTCATATTGATCATCTTTTTTTTTTTTTGATAAAACTGTGGGACCAATGTGATTGTTCTTGACCAGTGATCATTATTTAATAGTAAACAAATCCCCAGACATTAAAAACAAAAACAAAAAAACCCCCTCAGACAGTTATACTTTTGTTAATCAAGTGAAATGTTCTTTCCTGGTTTTAGCTGCCAGAATTTTAGTCCTAACTTGTGGGCTAAAATGAAGACATTTCCTCTTGGCTCTGTTTTCAATCAGAATATTCTCTATAGATGTTCCAAATGAGTATATTTCACTTTGGGTGCTTTGGGTGGTACCATACAGGAGAGCTGGTCTCACAGGCAGTGTTTAGTTCATCTTGAGAAAAGAAGCTGTAGCAAAGTGAAGTTAAGATTCCAAACTTGGGTAACTTCTGCCCATAGCCCCTTAAATGACCTCACCCTGCCTCCTTCTGGTCCTAGTGTAGCCCAGCTGCACAGCCCCAGCAACACAGACATGTGTGGCTCTGTCCACTACACCAGCTTGTAAAGCAGCGTATATGGTTGGTATGGTGCACAGGTTTATAATCCCAGCACTTTGGAAGGCTGAAGACACAGGACTGCAAGTTCAAGTCCTACCTGGGTAACTCAGTGAAACTCTGTCTCAAAAAATTATTTTTAAAGGTTGCAAATGTAGCTCAGTGCAAAAGTCCTAGGCTTAATCCCCCACGGTGGGGCAGGGAGGGAAGGAGAGAATGAGGACTCAGCAGTATCACAGATAAATGGAAATGCCACTATAAGGTATAGGCTAACAGTTGGAGAAACTCAGTCCTCAAAAAGAAGGGGAAACTTTAACGGCTTAGGTTATGTCTGGAGTTTGCTACATCTATCTGCTCCTAAAATTTCTTTACAAAAAGAAAATGGAGGCTTCCAAAATGAAACTCCTGCAAGTTCCATGTGCTCCTGTCAAAACAAACCACAATCACAAACTGCAAAGATAATCCAAACGTCCACCTGAAGGTTTAGCAAAGAGGAAGCATTCTTTGAAAGTTAAGAAAGTGTAATTTTATTTAGTATGAATGAAGTACCACTTATTTGTAGTTTGCTTCATCCAGTTCCATGAAGGGCATGTGGCCTTTTTCTGGGATCTCCTCTGAGATTAGGATCAAGAGCTTCCAGAGGTTTCTAGTGGATCATTATTATTGCCCAGGGTGCTAGTCATAGGTTTCTACATTAGGTATTTGTATGATGGGTTTGATGAATCATTTTCTGTAACCTATGAAAGTTATTTGCATTTCTAACTTTTCAAGCAAGCCAATGGGCAGAGATATTACCCGAAGAAGGCAAGCAGATCCCCACGGTGGGCTGAATCTCTCATGCATTACTTTGTCACTAGAGCCCTGAGAAACTGTGAGGTGTGGTGGGATCCCTGGAAATGGGCATCTCTTGTGTTACCTGTAACAGTGTGACTCATTAAGGATTTCTTGTTTTCATAAATTTTCTGCTTCTTTGGATGCCTCTCATACTAACTGTTCACTGTTTGCTAAGTTTAGATTTGAAACTTAATTTTTCCTGAGGTTTTCAAGTTACTGATATCCTTTTAAGGTAGGAGGGTAGGTAAAGAATATTTTTAAGATGAAATTCCATATTACTTGCTCATTTGAATCTATAACCATTATCATCTCAAATCTTTTGTGCCCATATACTTTTTTTTTTGGTGGTACTGGGGATCGAACTTGGGCCCTCGTCCATCCAAGGTTGGCATGGTACCACTTGAGCTAAATTCTCTGCCCTCTGCCCATATACTTTTCAAATAATCTTGCCAATGCACTGTTTTTAGACAGCTCTATTGTTATAATTTACATAACATACAATTTACCCCTTAAAGTATAGACTTTGATGGTTTGTAATATATTTATAAAGTGGTGTGTTCGCCACCACAGTCAGCTATAAAATATTTTCATTATTCCAGAACCCTGCCACGTCCAGCTCTGTGGCCCCAGGTAGCACTAACCTGTCTTTTGTTTCTAGATTTGCCTATTCTGGACATAAATGGAGTCACATACTACTTGGTCCTCTACGGGTGGCTTCTTTTACTTAGTGTAGTGTTTTTAAAGTTCATTCAAGTTGCACCTTGGATTAATCTTTTTATTATCAAATTAGATTCCAAAATATGGACATACCACATTTATCTGTTAGTCATTGGGCATTTAGGTTGCTTCTTCATTTTGGCTATGAGGCATAGTGGTGTAGTTTACGTGGTAGACATATGTTTTCATTTCTCTTGAGTGTGAAAGTAGGAGTGAAATTGTTCTACCATATGGTGACTCTGTTAAAATGTCCGAAGAACTGTTTTCTAAATTAACTGGACCATTTTAGTTTTTTGCTAGCAGGGTATGAGGGTTTAACTTTCTCCACCTTCTTGTCAATACTGGATATTACCTGTCTTTCCAACTGTAGCCATCTTAGTTCTTTAAGCAGGTATCCCCTTGTGGCTTTGATTGATGGGCGGTGACACCAAGCATCTTTTCAAGGGCTCATGGGCTATTTCTATATCAATCTTGGAGACGTAACTATCTGCTCCTTTGCCTGTTTTTTAATTGAGTTATTTGTGTTTTTTTTGTTTTAATATTTTATGCTACTTTGAAAGGTAGATGGTTAGTGATCATAACTTTAGGTGCATTGTTGTAAAATATATGTGTGTTGAATGAAGAAGAGCTATGACTAAGATTTGATATACTTTCTAGAGCCTTTTGTACTATCTGCTGGATCGTTAGTCATTCGTTTTTCTCCTTCTTTTCTCAGGATCCCATTTTGCAACTCTCAGGTTTCTGTAGAATGTTGTAAAGAGTTGTCAAAGTTGTTTTCCGAGGCGCAGAACAGGTTTTGGCTTCTTCCTGGGAACAGAAACGTCTGAAGTTGCGTTCAATGCCTAACATCGCAGAAACCGAAAGGTCCAGTGATTCTGGAAATGCTGAGCACAGATCGGACAGAAAGTCCCCGCAAGAGAATCTCCCAGGTGCGGTCGAGTCGTTCTGCACAAGCACCTCCGCACCCCTGGGCCCCAAAGCAGGTGGCCATTACCCCTGGAGCTGTCCAGTAACTCACACTCGGGAAAAAATTTACGCCATCTGTTCGGACTATGCTTTCCTCAACCAGGCAACCTCGATCTACAAAGCTCCAAATCCAACCCGCCCTTCTTGCCTCTCCGACAGCACCTCTTTATCTGCTGGGAATAACTCATCAAGGTACATTGGTATCCCCACAAGTACATCGGAAATCATCTACAGTGAAGAAAATAGCTTGGAAAACTTGTCCAACAGCCTGGGGAAGCTACCTCTCGCATGGGAAATTGATAAATCAGAATTTGATGGGGTGACCACAAATCTGAAACACAAGTCAGGTACGGAAAAAGCCCGGAAGTTCCCATGTGAGAACCATGAGAAAATAAGCACATTTCCTACAATCCTGCCATCAGACAGGTTTTCCTGTTACAGTGCTGAGGGCGGCACCCTGCTGGCGTCTTGCTGGTCACTGCAGTTGGAAAGACGTGAGCCTGCTCGCAGGACATTTAGTTCTGCTAAATGTTGCTGCTGGAGACCTCAAGCTTCACCTCTGAGATGAGAGAGCTTTGAGGATCGGAGTGTTGTATTACATAATTATTATAATAATGCTGTTATTTCACAGTTTTGGAGGACTATAAAGGCTTACTTCCTAAACTAGAAAACGACTGGATTTCTCCTCTGTAATGACATTATAGCTTTTTTGCTCTTGTTAACTATTTTAGGGTACTCATCAAAGCTCTTGGGTCTTACTGAGGAAGTTGTAGGCTGCACTTTTTTGTTCATTTGTTGAGACAGGGTCTTGCTATGTAGTTCAGGCTGGCTGTGAACTCCCAGTGACCCTCCTGTCTCAGCCTCTTGCACCACCACGTGCAGTTTCTGAGAGGACCCCTTCATCTAGGTTGTAGTGCGGACACTTCCGCAGGGTGGTCCCGTGGTAGACACTGTGCCTTTCACATCTGTTGTTGAACTCACAGTAATGCGGGCATCTTATGAGTAGATGCTCTTATTCTACAAGTGAAGAAAAGAGAGAAGTCTCTTGCCTAAGGTTATAGCTACTAGAAGTAGAATTAAGATTTTTATTATATTTTTAAGCTTTTCTGATGGCTTTGCAAGACTTCCATGCTTCTTCCTATTTATTTGCAAAACAAATGTTTTGTCAACTGTTATTTTATAATTCACAGGGACATGGGAGGGATTTCACTTTGTGTCAATATTTATAAGTAATGGGTTTTTCAATTTTTTTCATAATATCTTATTTTTAGGGTTTAGGACTAAAGCTGTGCAGTTCTCCTAAGATAAGTTGGGGAGATAAGTGCTTTTTCTTTCTATTTTCTGAGGGATATAATAATCTCTGTTATTATGGTGCTGTCTTTATTACTGTTGACTTATGACAAAGTTTACTTTGTCCATTTTGTCTAAGTCAACAAACTTAGGATATAAATGCTGTTTTTACTCTCTAGGGACTAGTATGTCTTTAGTGAATAATCCCTTTCATTTCTGTTAATGGTAATTTCTTTGCTTTTGTGCTTTTTTCCTGATTGGTGTAGCTAGGAGTTCATTGGTGTTATGCGTCTTTTCAAATAACTAGCTTTGGGTTTTATTAATTTTCTCAGTTGCTTGTCTTCTATTTCCTTGATGGCTACTCCTGATTATTTCTTTCCATTACCTTGTTCTTCATTTTTGGCTTTGCTGATTTGTGACTTTCCCACCATCAGCTCAGGATGTTTCTTTACTGTGTGTTAGCCACAGCCCATATATTTTGATGCACTTATTTTATTTTTTAGTTTGAAATATTTAAACATTTCTGTGTCATTTGTTCTTTGGTACACAAATTACTGAGACACATGTTGCTTAATTTCTGGATATTTGGGTTATTGTTTTTTAAGTATTGACTTCTAATTTAATGCCTGAGACAAAGAACATAAGACCTCAGTGTTTCAAAATTTACTGAATCTTGTTTTATTACCCAGCCATGTGGTCTTGAAAGCTGTGTGCATTCTGGAGCAGTTGGGAGCTTCTTTCAGTGTTAGTTAGGTCAAAGTATGTGAGAGTGTTTTCACATCTTCTTTGCTTCTATTCAATTTCTGCCTTATTCTATCAGTTGCTAGAAGACGGTGTTAACAGTCACCAGCTATGATTGTGAAATTGTCTTTTCACTATTTAATTCCATCATTAAAAACTAACCAGTTAAAAATTGTGGTAAAATGCATGTGATATAAAATGTACCGTTGCAGGGTTGGAGGATTAGCTCAGCGGTTCCGGTGTCTGCCTTGCAAGCGCAAGGTCCTGAGTTTGATCCCCGGAAACCACATACAATGCTGGGCGTGGAGACTCACGCCCACCAGCCATCAATACCACATACCACAGTGCCAGGCGTGGTGGCTCACACCTGTAATCTCAGCACTTGGGAGGCAGAGACAGGAGGATTGCTGAGTTTGAGGCTTTCCTGGGCTACAGAGTGAGCTCAGGGCCAGCCTAAACTACAAAGCGAGACCCTGTTTCAAAAAAAAAAAAAAAAAAGTACCTCTGCAGCCACTTTTTATATGTACAGCTCAAGGGCATTGAGTATGTTTATATTGTTTTACAACTGTCCTCATTATCTAGCTGCAGAGTTTTTCATCTTACACAGCTGAAACTCTGTGCCGAATCAATAATGCTTCCCCATTATCTCATCTTGCAGACCCTGGTGACCACCATTCTGCTTTTTATTTCTGTGAGTTTGACTGTTCTCTGTGTCTCAAACAGAATCATACAGTTTTTGTCTTTTATGATTGGCCTAATTATAGACATTCTTCTATTCTTCCAGTTTCCTTTTACTGTCTTTTTCCATTCTTTCAGGTACAATTTGTCCACATCTCTAGATCCTAAGTGAGTCTTACAGAGAACATATTTTTATAAGAAAAAATATCTCTATATAGAAATATATTTTTTTAAAAAAACCTACTCTTCCAATCTATATTTGGTTGGAGAATTCATCCATTTATGCTTAAATTAATTATTAAGCAGGAGTGACGTGTCATTTTGCTTCTTGTTTTCTGTTTGCTTTGTAGCCTATCATGTTCTGCATTTTCTGCAGTGTTGTCTTGTCTTGTGTTTATTTTTTTCTAGTGAAGTGTTTTAATTCTTTTCTCATTTTCTTTCGTTTGTATGTATCTGTTTTATAGTTATTTCTTTGTGGTTTCCATGGGGGTTAAATTAAGCATCATAATACAGTACTTCTAGTACCACCTTAACATCAATACTCTATAAAGTTCTGTTCCTATATGACTTTATTCTCACCCTCTTTCAGTTATGGATGCTATAACATTACATCTTTCTACATTGTGTGTCCAAAACAAATTAATAATTTGATGCTTTATTCTTAAAGAATATAGGAAAAAATATGAAATTACAAACTAAAAGAATACTGGCTTTTAAATTAGTAACATATTTTTAAAAAAATACATTAGTGTCTTGAATCATGCAGAATACTAAAACTAGAGTAGCAAGATTTTATAATTTCCCGCGTTTGTACTTTCACCGAGATGTTTATTCTTTTACCCAACTTTGAATAGCCACTTACAGAAGAAATCTGCTAATATGGTAACTCTGGAAACTGATTCACTTATTCGCCAGTGTTTGATTTTTGCTTTTGTCCTTAAAACGCTGTAGGCTGAGTTGTGCTGGTGATTAATCTGAGATATAAAATTCAAGGAGTCTGAGTTGTTTTTTACAGTCGATGCCTTCCTTTGTGTATGACAGGGGCTGACATCCTAAATCCTCTGGACTTTGCTTCAGCTACACGAGCCTTCTTGACCCCTTATGTCATTATGAAATGTAGTTCGTCCTCCCTGGCAGTAGTTCTTGTGCTGGAAGCTACTGTGTTTATCGATATGGTGTTCAAACTGTCTTTTGATTGGTGCTTGTGTGGTGTATCTTTTTCCATTTGTCTATTTTATTTCTAGAGTTTACATTTCTTTTTTTTTTAATTGAATTCTTTATTGGTAAATTTTGTATACATCTCACAATCACACACAACATTAGGGAATTTGTACCAGTATATGACACAAGTTAATTCTCATTTTTACCCACATCCTACCCACCCACACCGCCCCACCCCCTGAGTTTACATTTCTTTATAGCGTTTGTTTCTCATCTGAAAAGATTTGCTATCTTCTTGTTTGTAAAAGCGCACTTTTCTTTATCTATCTCAAAGGCATAGTTATAACATCTACTTTGAAATTCTTATGTGCAAACCTCAAAGTCTGGGTCAAGCCAGAGTCCGCCTTATCTTCTAAACGATGAGTCACATTTATCAGTTTCCTCACAGATCCTCTAATCTTCGACTCTTTCTAGAGAGCAGGCCGGTGGTGTCAGCGCTGGCGTAGGACTTCAAAGAGGGCTGTGTATGTTTGCTGGGCAAGCAGTGGATTTGGATAAAGCCAAATCGCAAATTCTGCCTCTTGGGACAGTGCCTACCTATTTCTTTTAAGCTCTTGTAACCTTAGCTGTGCTGCTGGGTGTCTGTTTTGTGTATTGATCCGGGGTCACCCAAGATTTGGCCCTAATTTATGGGAAGAATTTGGGCCCCTCTTTCTTTGTGACTCTCTTTCTCCTGGGCTTCTCTGTCTCAATCTTTTTTTTTTTTTTTTTTTTTTTTTTTGAGACAGGGTCTCGCTTTGTAGTTTAGGCTGGCCCTGAGTTCACTGTGTAGCCCAGGCAAGCCTCGCACCCAGCAATCTTCCTGCCTCTGCCTCCCGAGTGCTGGGATTACAGGCGTGAGCTACCACACCCAGCACTGTATTTGTGGTACTGATTACTGGTGAATTACTATGCCCAGTATTATTGTATGTGGTTACCAGGGATCAAACCAGGGGCCTTGTGCTTGCTAGGCAGGTGCCGGAACCACTGAGCTAAATGTCAGGCCCATCCATCTCAATTTTGATGGATGATGATTAGCCAGAACTGTTTTGCTGTTCACAAAAAGTGATGGTAGATTTTATTTTCCTCATTCCCTTCTCTAAAAACAAGAATAGTGCTTGTGTGTGACAGATGTTGGTAGACATGGAGAGTAGAAGGAGGATTATATCACAGCTTGCTGAAATGATCTGGTGGGAGACAGGTGTTCAGGGGTTGCTTTTCCACATTCCTTCTCCAGGTTGCTCTTTGACACAGTTTCCTTCTCTCACATGGACAGAGATTTTGCCTGTCAGACCAGATCTGTGTGTGGCCATGTGGGATTTATGAAGTGGGCCCCCTTCGAGTGAGTGTGCTCCCTTAACCCGGACGAACCCCAGGAGAAAAGCTGGAGGGCCCAGAGGGCTAGTCAGGTACCCTTGGGGGACAGTGGGCGGACAGGTCCCTGTGGCTTGCTGAGCTCAGGCAGCTCCACAGTTCACCACCCTCACAACTTGGCATGGCAGGCGGAGAGAGGTGTGTCCTCGTTAGACAGTGAAGTCCCTGCTGGAGACGATGGACAGTCATTTTTCTGTCCTCTGATTCTCTAAGATTCCTTTTACCAGGGAGGGAAATTTAGCATAATGAGTTTAGGCTCGTGTTTTCCAAGCACTTGTTCAGTTCTGGGACGAAATTTTGTGAAGGCTGAGGAAGAATAATTAAAGGGAAAATTGCTTCTTGATTGTCTGGTCTTTGGTCTCACGACACCTTACAGATACTCCCTGCGTGAGGGCTCCCAGGTAACACCGCTGCACTGAGGGCCTTGGAACGGATAAAAGATTCCTCGCCGTGTTTGGGTGCTAGGCGTGTTATCTAATTTGTGCTTTATAGTTTGTGTTTTTGTAGTTTATGAATAACTCAAAACTTAAAAACAAGTCCATTTAATTTGATTGTATTTATTCATTTAAATAGACATATGTGAGAGCTATTAAATTATGCGAGTGTAGCTGGCTGAAATATTAATAGAATTTTAACAAAATGTTCGTGACTTATATGCTTTTATATGCTTTTTTTTTTTCTTTTTGAGACAGGATCTCGCTTTGTAGTTCAGACTGGCTCTGAGCTTACTATGTAGTCCAGGCAAGCCTTGAACTCAGCAATCCTCCTGTCTCTGCCTCCCGAGTGCTGGGATGACAGGCATGAGCCACCATGCCCGGCACTGTGGTGTGTGGTATTGATGGCTGGTGGGCGTGAGTCGCCACGCCCAGCATTGTATGTGGTTCCCGGGGATCGAACTCAGGACCTTGCACTTGCGAGGCAGGCGCTGGAACCACTGAGCTAACCCTCCCGCCCCTTATGTGCTTTTTTGACTGCATAACCCACTTGCATGGTCCAGAAATAAAAACCGAGCAGGGTAAATGCTCGCTGGCACTGTTGCCCAGCTCTCAATTGCCTTCTCTCCTTGGTGGTAACTGCTGTTGGTTGTCTTGTGTGTCTCCGGGTAGAAACGTGTGTGTGGGAGTGTGCACGTGTGCATCTGCAGTTCTGTGTGTGCACACACACACACGGGGAGCCGACTTTGATTTCTGTTCTGGCTCCTGGTTCCAATATTGCATTTTAATAATGTACGTGTGTGCTTCACTCTTAATCCATTTTGCAGTCTCCGAAGGCCCAGACATATTTTTAGCCCCACATCATGGTGTTATTGGATCCAGTGCCTTTGCTTTTCTAATTGAATTGCATAAATGTGGTTTTACTGCTGTATAGAAAGGATCCATCTTCTAGAATGTGGTCCAGTTTAATATATTTGACTATTGATAATCTGACTTGAAGATGTGGCTGAGCATTTTGCAGTTGATTCTTTTACTAGCTAAGTGATTAGTTGTGGAAGTAGAGTGTGAGAACATGACAGGAGATAATGTGCAGGTTGTTTCCATGATTTTTATTTTTTTGCTTTCTGTCTAAGGTAGAGAACTATTTTTGAAAATATGTATACAGTATTAGCTCAGTGTGTTTCATTTTGTTTTTGGTTTTTAGTTCTTTTCAGACAGGGTCTTGCTTTGTAGTTCAGGCTGGTGCTGAAATCACTATGTAGCCCCCAGGCTGGCCCCGAACTCACAGCAATCCTCCCGCCTCTGCCTCCTGAGTGCTGGGATGACAGGCGTGAGCCACCACGCCCGGCTACTTCAGTAGGTTTGCAAATATCATTTACAGAAGAAATGGCAGCTTTAATTTTGTAAGATAACTTTGTGGTGGCAGTTTACCTGATTGTAAGCAATTTGCTTATTTTACTCCTTTATGTCCTAGGCAATGCAAAGAAACAAGTTTCTAAGAAGAAAACTTCAGATAAAAAAGGAAGACATCAGAGAGACTGTCCACAACATTCCCCTCTCGAAGATATTAAACAGCGGAAAGTATTAGACCTCAGACGATGGTAATGTTGCTGTGTCAGGTTTTATTTTCTGAATTTTCAATTATAAGTTCTGGCCATAGTTTTTTTTTGCTTTCTGTCTAAGGTAGAGGACTATTTTTGAAAATATGTATACAGTATTAGCTCAGTATGTTTCATTTTGTTTTTGGTTTTTAGTTCTTTTCAGACAGGGTCTTGCTTTGTAGTTCAGGCTGGTCCTGAAATCACTATGTGGCCCAGGCTGGCCCCGAACTCACAGCAATCCTCCCGCCTCTGCCTCCTGAGTGCTGGCAGCTTTAATTTTGTAAGATAACTTTTTCAAATAGAAGTTCTGGCTATAATTTTTGAATTTTCAAATATAAGTTCTGGCCATATAAATCATAAATTAATGATTTATATGGATGACAACTGTTTTTAATTTTAAGATTGTTTCTAGGATTTACAGATAGAGGGTGTACTGCAGAACCTGAAGTAGTGTTTCCCGACTTGCCTGGCCATTGCAAGCCTCTGCTACACAGTTCCACACGGTGGTTACTGCACCATGGGTCTGTTTTGGTATAATTGCATCCCTCACTTTTCTTTGCTGAAGCATGTTCAATTCAGTAATTGACTCCGATCACGTTTTGTATCAAATTACCTGAGTACAGATCTCTGAAACGTGACTTAATCACCAACTGCTGCCAGACCTACTGAAATGGGCAGCCTTTCCTCGGTGTATAATTCCTGGCTGAAATTCACATTTCTCAGAGCTATTCTGAAAATCTTCAGGAGTGTTTGTTCAAAGTGGAGTCCAAAAATGAACCACACATGTGCTTGTGACTCACTTTATACTTTTTTTTTTTAATTCTAGGACATTGATTGATTTCTTTATGTACTTGTTTTAATTGAAAAATTGTAACGATTGATATTGAAGGAGCTTGGACAAATATCTAGACTATATCCTACCTTCTGGATTGTTTTCCTTTTAGTTGCTTGGATTGTTCACAAAACCTCATTATTTCTTGCAAGCTGGAAGTCAGAAAGAATTGATTAGATTCTAGTTAAACAGTTTTGTCAAGAATAGTTCTTAAAGTGATCCCACATACTTTATATTGCCAAAGTATCTGACTTTCCAACATTAGGGATTCTAAGAGTGACAGTGTTTCACATGGTTTCTTCCCCCTCTGCCATGGCTAAGTGGGGAGACAGAGAGGCATCAGGTAATATCCAGTTCCCGTCACCTTTTGTTTTATAGTTTCAGCTCAAATCATTGATAATTCATGTCAAAGATGAGGTGGCTTAGTGTATCTGGCACTGCTTCTGGATCTTCTAATCTATTCCACTGATCCTCAGGTCTGTTTCTTTGCCAGTACCATGCTGGTTTTTTTTTTTTTTTGAGACAGAGTCTCGCTTTTGTAGTTCAGGCTGGCTCTGAGCTCACCATGTAGCCCAGGCAAGCCTCGAACTCAGCAATCCTCCTGTCTCTGCCTCCGAGTGCTGGGACCACAGGTGTGAGCCACCTCACTCAGCACTGTGGCATGTGGTATTAATTGCTGGTGGGCATGAGTCTCCACACCCAGCATTGTATGTGGTTACCGGGGATTGAATTCAGGACCTTGCGCTTGCGAGGCAGGCGCCGGAACCACTGAGCTAACCCTCCGGCCCAGTACCATGCTGTTTTTATCACAGTGGCTCTGTAGTAAAGTTTCAAGCTGGGGAAAGTGATACTCCCTGTCGTGTCCTTGTTTCCTAGAATTGCTTTTGCTATTCTAGGTCTCTTGTAGTTCCAGGTGGATTTTTGGATGCTTTTCTCTAGATCTGTGAAATATGCTGTTGGGATTTCAGTCAGGATTGCATTGAATCTATATAGTAGTTGTTCCCACAACTACTATAAAGCCATTTTGATGATGTTGGTTCTTCCTATCCAGGAACAGGGGATGTCTTTCTATTTTCTGATATCCTCTTCAATCTCCTTTTTCAGAGTGTTGTAGTTTTCGGAGTAGAGGTCCTTTACTTTCTTTGTTAGATTGACTCCTAGATATTTCATTTTTCTGGATGCTATTGTAAAAGGGACTGAGTCCACAATTTTTTTCTCTATCAATCTAGTATTTGTGTATAAAAATGTGATTGATTTTTTTTTTGTTTTGTTTTTTTTTGAGACAGGGTCTCACTTTGTAGTTCAGGCTGGCCCTGAGCTCACTATGGTGCCCAGGCAAGCCGCTGCGAACTCAGCAATCCTCCTGTCTCTGCCTCCCAAGTGCTGGGATGACAGGCGTGAGCCACCACGTCCGGCATTGTGGTATGCGGCGTTGATTGTTGGTGGGCGTGTCTCCACGCCCAGCATTATATGTGGTTACCGGGGATCGAACTCAGGACCTTGTGCTTGCGAGGCAGGTGCCGGAACCACTGAGCTAACCCTCCGGTCCCAAAATGTGATTGATTTTTGACCATTGACCTTGTACCCAGCTATGCTACTAAATTTGGTGATCAACTTTAGCAGTTGTTTGGTGGAGTTTTTAGGGTCTTCTAGATAGAGTATCATGTCACCAGCAAATAATGACAGTTTTACATCTTCTTTTCCTATCTTTATTCCTTTTATTTCTTTTGATTGTCTAATTACAATGGCTAATGCTTCTAGCACTATATTGAACAGGAGCGGTGACAGTGGACATCCTTGTCTTGTTCCTGATCTTAGTGTAAAAGGTTTCAGTTTTTGACCATTTAGCATGATGCTGGCTGTTGGTTTCTCATAAACAGCTTTTATTAGGTTGAGATACAGTCCATTTATTCCAAGTTTCTGTAGGGTTTTGATCATGAATGGGTATTGGAGTTTGTGAAATGCTTTCTCTGCATTTATTGAGGTGACCATATGGTTTTGTCTTTGAATCTATTGATACAGTGAAAAATGTTTATTGATTTACATATGTTGAACCAAATTGCATCCCTGGGATGAACCAACATGGTCAAGATGTATGATCTTCTTGATAATTCTCTGTATTCTGTTTGCCA
>PVIC010048521.1:0-13483 GCA_004025085.1 Thryonomys swinderianus | reverse complement strand
AAAAAACTGGTTGCTCGGTAGTTACCTGTCTTAGTTTGTTGGGTGTCTTAAATGAGTGACGTTTCTGAAGAGACATGCATAGGTTTGGAGCCGCTATGTTGAAAGCCAGCTTGGAAATCTACAGGAGCTGTTTATGACTTGGGTCTTCTCTGGAAACCTAAAACTTCTTGTTACAAAGACAAGCCAGTTGTCTGTCTCTCCCAGAGACTAAAAACACTTGGTTGGAGAAACTCCAAAGGAGAACTAGATTTCTTTTGCGTGAGACTTGGTAGATGGAAGGGAACTAAAGTGAATGTCAAGCATCTTGTGACTTTAGCCCTCTTGAGGTGGGCTTGAGGCTTTAATCTTTGAAAGACGCTGTAGGACTTAAAATGGCGTCAGACCTGTAGGTTTACACCTGGTGAGAATAGTCATTGCCTTTCATCTCCTGCAGACCGTTGCCTCGAAGGCTCTGTGGTTTGTTGAGGGTCTGCTCAACATACCGCAATGGGAACATTTGGGTGCGGAGCTTCGGGCAGCGGAGGAAAGAACGCCACTGCCTACGGGTATGCTGGCTATTTGGACTTTAGTTCGTGGTTGCTTTCACAGTGGTCGGGAGAGCCATCGGGAAACATTGCAAAAGGGAGCAAGGGTGTTAGAAGAGGGTAAGGAGGCAGCCGCCGCAGAGATACTTCTCACTCAGCTTAGTATGGCCTCCAGCTCAGAAAGCAGCTGCGACACTTCCTCCTCCCCCAGCTCCCCTCTTCGAGTGACTCCGAGTCGGGTGATTCCGATTCTACTGAGGTTAGCACAGGAAAAAGAAAGGGAAACAGAAAGAAAAAGAAAGGATATCGTGCCAAAGCGAGCAAAGGGAAAAGAGGCAATGGGAGGAGATGAAGGGGGGAGGGGCGGAAGCCTCTGCTCCCCGCCACCTTACAATGACACGCCGCCTAAAGAAGAGGAAAAAGGGTGGGCTGATTTGCGTGAGGGAGGCATGTTATTTCCTGTTTTTGAAGATGCAAATCAACGAAGGTACCATCAAAACATAGATTTTAAACAAATAAAAATGCTTAAGGAAGCTGTTCAGGCATATGGACCACAGGCCGCCTATATCCTATCTTTATTAGACTCCATGTCCACAGGTGTCGCCCTGGCTCCTGATGATTGGACAAACATAGCCCGAGCCACCCTATCCGGAGGGCAGTATCTGGTATGGAAGGTGGCCTGGCAGGAGCTCAGCCAAACCATGGCCCGAGAAAACCAGGCCACGGGCGGGCCTCGAGCTCATTGGAATCTAAGTATGCTGATTGGCCAGGCACAATTTGTGGGGACTCAGAACCAAGTAGGTTCCCTCCAGAGGTGAGGGGTGTTTTCCCAGCGGCCTGGATCAGCTGCTGCATGCGGAACTCGTGGGATCCGGGCTGCCACAGGTGTTTCTCATCCCCACGGCCAGGTCCTGCTGCTCAGCTCCAGGTGGATTCGTTTCCTTAGTCCACGCCTCTCTGGGCAGCCGATTCCACCTGGCTGGTCCCAGGTGCTGGGACTCAGCAGTGAGTGGTTAGGCCTGGCGCCTGGTCCTCGGGGGCTCTTGCTTCAGCGCATATACTTCCAACCAATTCAGACAATTTTGTGCACAGCTAGGAATAAAACATTCCACAGGCATCCCTTACAACCCACAAGGCCAAGGAATCATAGAACGCGCCCCTAACACCCTCAAGCGTCAGCTAGAAAAACAAAAAGGGGGAGAAGAGACCCTGGGGCGAACTGAAAGGGAACACTTGGCCATTGCCCTTTTTGCCCTAAATTTCCTCTCCCTCGACACTCAGGGCCTCTCCGTGGCCGAACGCCATGCGGGTGTGGGACCTCAAAGAGCTCATCCCCTGGTCCTGTGGAAGGACCTGGTGACGGGGCTTTGGAAAGGCCCAGACCCAGTCCTAATCTGGAAGAGAGGAGCAGTTTGTGTTTTCCCACAGGACCAGGAGTCTCCTATTTGGGTCCCAGGATGCCTAGTGCACCTCGGCCCGCGGGCTGAGCAGACCGCAGACCGAAACTACATCAGGAGCCCTCGGTCACCTCCGATGGGTGTGGGTAAGAGAGCCTCCAGTACTCCAGGCAGTGGGGAATGATGCACCTTTCTTTCCCTCTATTTTCTCTTACTCCGGTCGTGTCTAAGGAAAGCCAGGTGCCCTGTTAGACCATTCTTTTTCCTTTGTTGGAACGGGTCTGTCCCATCGGAAGGAATCCTTAACTGTTCTGTTGAGAATTGTTCCCTCAGTGCCTGCTGGATTTACTTGACAAATGCAGTCCTTGTCCGCATCCCTGCTTGGCTGCCGGTCCCTGTTGAAGCACCAGAGATAGCAATGTATCCATATGTGTGCCATAAAAGACTTTGGGATAACAGCCGATGTTGTTGTCGCCATCAGCACAGCTGTCGCCGCTGAGGCAGCCGCGGGGTTCGCAATTGCTCAAACAGCGCTGACTGCAGCCATGGTGGACCATCTCGCTGAAAAGACTGCGAAAGCTTTAAGCACAGCATAGGACTTTAGCATGCACTTGCAAAAAGGCATTTTGAACCTCAATCAACAAACGGCACTGCTACAAGAACAGATGGACATGCTGTGGGCACATTTCCACTATTCCTGTGATGTGACCTACCCTCGCGCCTGTTACTCACGTGCATGTACAAACTTGTCTCGGGCCACTAGAGCCTTGCAACAGTTCATCAATGGGCCATGGAATCAATGGTTCTACAACCTCACCAGGCACCTGCGTGACAGTATCCGCAGCGTTAATGAGACACGGGCTCCCCTGGTACCTGGGACCTCCCTTTTTGCTCCTCTGGGTCAGATGTTTCAGACCTGGGCCGGGACGATCTCACTGGGCCTTCTACTTTTGGGAGCCATGGCCGCCACACTAGCCTTGCACTGGTATTGTCAAAACCAGCGCCGACATACTCAGCATCTGGCCTTTGCAGTGCGTGCACTCAAGGCCGGCCAGTCTCCTCAGGTATGGCTCAGCATGCTGGACCGGTAGTCAGAGACAGGTAATGATGTCTCTTTGGGATGACCAACCTAAGACAGGCGTGGAAGCTCACCTCTTCCATGGCCCATGATGGGTAAGGCGTACTCAAGAGAGATACAACCTAAGACAGGCATGGTCCCTATGAGCCTCTTAGAAAAATAAAAAGGGGGAGATGTGGCGGGCTGTGATGGCTGCTCCCCAAAGATGGTGGCTGGCGGTAAGCCAGAGACTGCTGCTTAGTACAAATAAGCTGATCGCAGGCCTTAATTGATATTGCCCGTGCTCACTGGGAGGGCCCCCATGGATCGCCCGTGCTCGATGGGATGGCCCCCATGGAAAGATATATAAGCGCCTATACGGGTGGTGGTAATAATAAAGCTCAAGCTTGCACTCCGTGGTTGCGTCTCTCTGCGGGATCAGCGAGGGTTGCGACATAAAGTTTTTGTGCTACTGAAAATTAGGACATGTTTGTTACTATAGAAAATGCATATATAGAAAAATTTACTATAGAAAAAGCATCGAATTATTTTCAAAAACTTTAAGAACAATATATATATATATGAACAATTAGCTAGTTCTATATATGAACAATTAGCTAGTTTTAGTAGCTAAAAGGTAAATGACAGGTAAAATAAAATTGTGTAAATAACTTCATGCTTGATATTTTGATAGGAACCATATTTTCTAGGATTGAAATGTAGAAACAACACATGACTAGGTATTTAGTTTTTCTTTTTTATAATCACTGTTAAAATATATTTGTAAGTGTATCAAATGCATGAGCTTTGCAATGTAACTTTGCAGCAACTCATGTCATTTTTAGTCTCTTACTGTATTGAATCTTATGTCATTCTCTGGGAAAATAAATACAAAGTGCTGGAGAGTATGTCAGCTCTGAATTCAGGCCTCCAGTGGAATTCAATACTTCTGCTTGTTTTGTTTGACTCATGACATCTAGGCACAGAATCCCTCCTGGAGAAGGACAGAGAATGGATTTCAGACGCAGTTTACATTCACATACAAGAGCCAATGATGTGCATTTTTTTTTTCCAATTTCACATCTCACCTATGAGTTTAAATTACTTCATGGTTAGGATTTCATCAGCCTTTGTGGATCAAAATATTTTCTTAATTTTATCTTTACATATAACAGTCATAGTTCAATCAATATGTTTCAGCACTTGAAAGTGATTTTTGAAATATCTCACTCTCATTCTTGTTTTCAGAATCCATGCTTTTTTTCCCTTTGAGTTTCATTTTAAATACCTTTCATAAAGAAACTACCAGAAAATGAATTATTTTTATCTAATCTCTATATTTAATATTTTTTAAAACTTTAGCTTATAGTAAAATTTGATTTTATGATCCATTACATTTAGAAGCTAATGACATAATTTGATTCTCTGGTGGCTCATACTTTTGATTCTGTGAGTAAATGGACATCTCCGTATTAGCTTTCTTCAAGAGAGTACGTTCGTGGCACCTTGTGCAGAGATGTAGGTTGTTGTGGCAGAAGAAATAAGACGTGGCACATTATTTCATATTAACGAGTAGTTTCCATTCTAAAAATTAAAAAATATGACTTTATATATGCCTGAAGCAAGAGTAAGCCTACAATTTCCATAGGAAGAGGAGATGCAAAATCCAAGAATGACAGTGTCTTTCTTATGGTAACTATAAAAAGCATGCGAATGAAGGACATGTGTACAACATAAAAATACTGGTGTGCTCAGACATGAAGACAGCATGCATTATTTTTTAGTGTGTGGGTTAACCACATGCAGAGAGCAAAACTGTGTTTGAAAAGTTAGTTTGGGGATGTTTGCCATAGAGGAAGCGACTATGACCAGTTTGGCCCAGGGATGGCAGCAGGAGAAACTACAGTGGCTGTCAGGGGAGGAACTGCACTCTGTCTTCCATTTCAGTGGAAGAAAAGGGAGGTAAGGAGAGTGAGAAGATGAAGAGGAGGTGAGCAACACCTTCACTGCAGTTCCTGGGACAGACATCGGGCTATCGTTTGTCAACAGAGAAATATCAAATGAAATGCACATTAGATTGCATTTTAAGATTTGCCTTCTATCTGTAACTGAAATGACTATAAATTTAGAAATGTGAAAAAACAACTATTACAGTCTTGAATGGGGATTTAAAAGTATGGTTTAAAGGCAGTGCTTGTATACAATTAAGTATCATTAATTCTCATTGTTTCTCCTGTTTTTGCCCCAGAAAGCCATTTACTGAATTGGGAAGTACATAGCCATTGCTCTTAAACAAAATATAGGATTGGTTTCTGATAAATTATGATCACCTTATTAATTGATACATTATTTTATTTTTAAACCATCACACTCAATATGTACTTTATTCATGATCATTTAACCCATGGCCAATAGCATCCTTAGTCTTAAGGTGTGTGAGTATAACTTATCAAAGGTATATCACAGGTTTACACTTCAAAACACTAGACAGCACTTCATTATTATGCTTGGGGTACACTTAGAACAGCAAAATCAAGAATAGAATACATATATGTGAAAAAATGTAGCAGAAAATCGTACACCCCTTTATGTGGCTGAAATAAGCAGGCAAAATATCTGTGTCTGACCTCTGCTCTTAATATGGACAATGAGTAATTCAAAGTTATTGGTCATCAGGGTATGTGTAAAAATTATTGTGAAATAACTGTAAGAATTGATTATTCAACAAGAAGCAGGCATTAGCAAGTAGGGAAATGTGCAAGCAAAGATAAGGGAATCATGGAAATTAATTTTATAAAAGCATATCAATAACTGACATATATAATATGCCTTGTGCGTAGCCATAGTAAAGTTATATGCAGATATAAAGGAATATGCAATGGGTTTCATTGCCTAATGTGTGGGAATACAGACTGTAACAAGATTTAAATTTTGTTCAATGTCACATTTTGGTAAATGTGATCTTAGACATATCATTTCTCTGAGTCTGTTTCCTGTGATGTACAATGGGAACATTAATTTTTGTGAAAATTAAATGATTTTATATGTACTTAATGTTTTATAGCACTAATATATATAAAGTTTCAGTGAGCTTCAAAATGGTGAATATTTTTCAATGGAATTTGAAGTTAGAATTTACTAGTCACGTGAATCTCATTAGAGACAATACTATTTAGAAAAATGTTAAATCAGAAGTTACTTCTATCTATTGAGACATTTAAAAGACTTGAAGAGTAAGAAAGTTGAAATGCATAGTAAGTATGGTACAATGATAGAGACTGCAATATCAAAATGTTTATAGCAGAGCAGTAACTTTTGATTTACATATACATATACTTTTTCACATTAAAAGTTCACTCTAGAAACACTGGAAATAGTACTAAAAGTATATGTTAAAATTAAAATATATGTCTTTCTAATTTAAATTGCATAGGAAAATTATTAAATAATAAGGTTTTTTTGGCTCGCTTTGTAGTTCAGGCTGGCCCTGATCTCACTATGTAGCCCAGGCAAGCCTCGAACTCAGCAATCCTCCTGCTTCTGCCTCCCGAGCACTGGCATTACAGGCATGAGCCACCAGGCCCGGTCCTGTGGTATGTGGTATTGATTGCTGGTGGGCGTGAGTTACCATGCCAGCATTGTATGTGGTTACCGGGGATCAAACTCAGGACCTTGCGCTTGCGAGGCAGGTGCCGGAAATCACTGAGCTACATCTCCGGCCCTAAATAATAAGTTTTTTACAGGATAGCATAAAAGCCCAACATTCTAAAAAAAAAAATGTTGTAAGGTAGGAGAACACAGGATATTTTGCCATTGGAACATAGAGTTGTAATTCATTTCAGAAGTACTATTTTGAAAAAAAAATGATTCATTTTGAAAAAAATTGTAACTTCAAAAATAGAATGAAAAATACCCTACAGATTGTTATAAAAATCAAAAAGTAAATCACTGTTCTTTAAGTTCCCTACCTGTTCAGAACATAGTCTAGAAGAGCAACACTTGTTACACAAAAGAAAGGGTTCTAAAAGAATATGGTATTTGATAAGAGCTCTGATGTTTCCTTTGGATTTGGAGGTTGATTATGCACATTTGTAAAGACCTTATGAAAACACTGTTGATTAAAAAAACCTTGGAGAGAAGTTACAAAGGGAGGTAAAGTAAGAAGAAAATTGTCAAGTATAGATAAAGTGAGAACTAATAAATAAGACCATAATATAATTCTTTTGCAAGTCATGAGTTTTCATTCTACTGAGGCATAGAAATTATAGGTGTTGATCTGAAAAATCTAATCTTAATTTTACTTCACTAGAATGTGCCTTAATATCAAAAGAAGGCCATCACCTATCGATTTTATCACAGTGATTTATTTCAGTAAAAGAGGATTATGAAAAGGCTACAAGAAAACCAAAATAAACAGCAAAAAGAAATGAACAAAATGCAACATTGTTTGAGCTTAATAGTTATTTGTGACTATCTCAAAGTTTTGGGGGCTCTTAACAAACTCAGCTGAAATAGTATTAAGCCCTGCATTATAATCTCTGCATTACAGCTGGAAACCTTGAGGCACAAAGCCATTTAAGTGATATGTCCAAGGTCACTGAGCAAGTGCCGGTGAGGCCAGAAGTAGAATGCCAATTCTTCAGCTAGTTCTTTGTTCGGGAGACCATATTGGTTCTTTTATTACACTAAGGTGAAAATTGAGCTTTAGGACAAGAGGTGTTTCCCTTTTATATGCAATTTTTAAAATCAACATTTTAAAGAGACCCTTGAATTGATTTTAAATCAAATCGTATTTCATGCTTGAGATTTTTAAACTACTCTTAGAAAAGTATTTTCTTGTTTAAGAGAAAAATATCCGTAGATAGTTTTTCACTGTTATCTTCTCAATTCATAAAACTTTTCTCCCTCCCCTAAATATTTAATGGCTCTATTTAACAATGAATATGTTCTGGTTTCAGCACAAGGAAAATGCAAGCCATAGTAATTGGCTTTTCCTTCAGACAGCTGAGTCAGCAGGAAAACGGGCAGCCTATAGAAACCTTTTTATTTGCTATCAGTTTTTCGGAGTTTCAAGCCATTGAAATATATTGAGAAAATATGGGAGCTAAGTAAACCATGCAAATTAACCTTACATCTGCTTTATATGACTCTTGAACCTTCAGATTTGTAATTCCTTATCTGTGGCTGCTCAAACAGTTTTCTGGCTCATAATGCTGTCAGTGAAATGGTCGGAAAAGAAAGTGGATTGTAGTTTGCAACACATATTTGTGCGAAAATACTTTCATTTTCCCAGGCTTGAAAAGAATCCTGTTCTCCTCTTGTGGGAATTCTTGACAACTAGAAATTCTGGTGTTTGAGCTTCCTATCTACACATATAAATTTTGTGTGTAATAATTTTGTAAAGTTCAAAGTAGTTAATATTCTTAAGAAGTGTACAAATACACTAAATATGTCTATAGATGTATTTATTTCTATATGTAAATGTATATACAGAGATAAGAGCTCACATCTTTATATATTTAAATATACAGTTATTATTTTATAATAGCTATAATTTTAATACAAAATTGATAACATTTATTATATGATTATCTTAGGGCAGGTACTCCTGATGCTCTTAAAATATACTATTTCATTTATGTTATCACCACACTATGATATGACTATTGTTATCATCCTCATGTACTGAATGAGGAAACTGAAAAACTAAATAGATGTCAATTGTTCAATATTATGTAACTTCTAAATGTCTATACCAGACTATAAACACAGGTGGGTTAACAGTCCTCCAATATGTAGAAATAGGAATTTAGGAATATAAGAGTATAATAGACGATAAGTTGAGAGTCTTAGTTATAACTGACTAAATTAATAAACAGTTGAAAACAAAATATATTTGATAGATGGTAAGATAATTCCTAAAACTGAGCTACAATTTACGTAGGGTTTCATTAAATTTTCTTGGAATTGACATCATAAGATGATCAAGCTGCTTATTTTGTAGGAATTATATTTTATGATAATTATACACTGGATATACATGTATCATAATTAAATAATAATCACCCCATTTTTCAAGTGAAATAATTTTAAAAGTTTTCATTATTTAATTTTCTATTCGAGTTTATCTTGGCATAATTTTTTTTTTATTTTTAACTATATGAAGGAACTTTCACACTTTCTTAAGTTTGGCATTCAATTACTTTACTCCTATTTATTATTCAAGCTACTTCTCCCAAAATGTTAATCAAGTGCCTTTAGTTAAGCCAATTAGTTCAGTAAAAGGTTACATTTACTGAAAATCCCTAT
The DNA here is from genome assembly GCA_004025085.1 of Thryonomys swinderianus. NCBI lineage: Eukaryota > Metazoa > Chordata > Mammalia > Rodentia > Thryonomyidae > Thryonomys > Thryonomys swinderianus. Next base: position 4,196 of record PVIC010048521.1, on the reverse strand, counting down.
TATTTATCTCATGGGAACTTTGTGCTGGATTAGATCCTCTTGATTGTTCTTTTGAAATTGTTTTGGGTTTCACTAAACTCTATTTTGGTTCATTTTGTAAGTTTTTATCTCTCATTTCTTTACAAGCAATTTTAACAAGTTATTTCTTCAGTGATATTCAATCTGTAAAATACTATTCTTACTATACTATAATGTGTAAAATACTATTCTATACTATATACTTAGATGAATGTGATAATACTTACTTTAACAAACATAATTAGACAACCTTTTGTTGCATTATACATATGTGTTCAAATGTATAAAGAGAAAGGATCAAATTGGAGTTTCACATCCAGTTTGTACATTGTACTTTCTGAACTTTAACATTTACTATAGATGATGAAACTTTTGAATATAACAGATCAAGTTTACCCTATAGGAACAAAACCCTTAAGATGAAAACTGAAGACTGAGAAACATTCAGTTATGTTAATATTCCTGGTGTAACATTTTTTTTTTTTACCTTTAAGTTTTAATTACAATTCTGAAATGCTGGCACACTAGTCAATAACAGGTCTCTAAAGACTTGAATTTCCTACAATTTCTAGACTAATCTGCATTCCCATTAACAACATTGGGTTGATAGAAATGTAAGTTTTCATCACAAATTCAACATTAGATATTTCTTTCCTACATTTTCTACTGCCATGACTAACTTACTTTATGTTGGGTAGAACTATGGGGTTAAGAAAATAAAATTTTGCTGTGTGCTTTATACGTTGTTTTTTTCTCTTTCCTTGGGAATATAATTTCTCTTACATATTGAGTAGTAAATATAAAGTGGAGGCTTATCTTTGATCTGATATTAACTTAGTGACCTTCACATTACATAGCTTTAGTTACGATGTCCTCTTTGCCTACTTGCACAACAAACCAGTAGGTGAAATGGCAAGGCTGTTTCTTCTAAGTTCTTTTTTTTTTAATTGACTTTATTGGCACATTTTATAAACACCTTATGATCATATTCAACACTGAGAATTTGTGTCTGTACATGACAGATCTTGATTCTCCTTTTTTTTTTTTTTTTTGCTATTCCCGGCCCTCCCTGTGGCTCTCTAGCCTTTGTATACATACGCTTTATTTCCTTTCTTACCATCAAATTTGTTCTTTCCCTTCTTTAGTAGCCCCTGCCCCCCTTTCTCTTTGAATATTTTCTTCCTATTGCACAATACCTATCGTGTATTTTAGAACTCATTTACTCCATCAGTTTCTCATGCGAGAGAGATGATATGGTATTTACACATCTGTGTCCTATTTATTTCACTTGTGAAATGTCCTAAAGTTATATCCATTTGAGTATAAATTACTCAGATTTATCATTCTTTATAGCAGTGTAATTCTCCATTTTGTTTAAAAAACAAACAAACAAAAGTCTTCTTTATCCAGTCTCTTGTTGATGGGCATCTGGGCTATTTCCAAGGTGGCGTGGGCACTAGCAGAAGGAATCAATCACTGGGATGTGAACTTATTGAAAGTGTTTTGCACAGCAAAAGAAACCACAAGCAGAGTGAAAAGGCAACCTACAGTTAGGCAAAATAATTTTCCCGCCATTTCTCAGACAAATGGCTACTATCTAAAGTATATAAAAGACTCAAAAAAATCAACCCCCAAATTTAAAGACCAATTCAAAAATGGGCATCTGAAATGAACAGACATTTTCACTGTAAAGATCAGGATGGCGATTTCTCAAAAAACTAAGATTAAGTGTGTCATTTGAACCTGCTATTTTCCTGCTGCATATATACACAAAATAATTGTCATAGCTAATTTCATTTGTTCTTCCTTTGGTTGCTTGAGATCCTGCAGATTATTATCCTAAGTACTTATAGGAAATATTATTGTCTCTCTATGCCAGGCGTGGTGGCTCACGGCTGTAATCCCAGCACTCAGGAGGTAGAGGCAGAAGGATTGTTAAGTTTGATGCTTGCCTGGGCTACATGGTGAGCTCAGGGCCAGCCTGAGCTACAAAGCGAGACCCTGTCTCAAAAAACAAACAAACAAACTATTTCTGTCTCTCTGCTTCTTCCATGTCTTCAGCAGACTTTCATTCTCTCTTTTCCTCTCCTTTCAATTAAGCTTTATTCTATTTGGTTACCATGAGAGCATATCTGTAAGCTCTGTTTCAAGGCAGATGCATAAAAAAAGAATAAAAATAAATTTCCATCTTTTAAAGGCTTTGCAAACCCTTAGGAATGAAGCTCACAGAGCACTGTATTACTTATGTCTTTGACAGGGTAGACTTTCTTTCCAGGAATAACTAACCTTTCATAGGTTACAGAGCTTTATTTTGCTTCTATAACAAGATTTGTGCAGTTGACACAGGCTTATTTTGTAACTTGTACTCCTCAATAATTCTAACTGCTATTTTCTCTTTAGTGAATTATTTAAACCCTGTGATTCTTAACTTAAACCAAAATTATAGAACAAAAGAAATCACCCATATCTTTTTAGATTTTTGTCCCACATAAAGATAATTCATAAGAAAAGTAGTAGTCACAGACCTGAAATTGGGAACTCAGTTGGAATTTTAACAAAGGCTGACAGCATTTGTGGCGTTTAACTACTGAAAATTTTCAAACCCTATCGTCTCCATTTCCCTTTTGTTCTATACTGGGTAAGTTGACAGAAAGAATAGACACTGTCTTTTTTTGAAAAGGAGAAGTTCAGATTTTGTAAAGCCAAGCCTATGTTCAGGGACCCTTAGGTTTCTCCACGAAAGCCACGTCAACTATCTTTCTATGCTTTCTCAATAAACTGCTTGGGCAGATTCCCCTACTTTTGCAACAAATTGTATTACCTGAGTAATAAACCTTTTAGAAACCTGTTGCTGTGAATATGATGAAGTTAATCATAATACTTGATCATTATGTTAATTTTCTTTTGTTGCTGAAGCAAAATTCCTGACATCCAAAATTATAGATCCAAGTGTTTATTTGGCATACAATTTGTAGGGTTTTCAATTCGTAATCTTCAGGCTCCAAGACAGGTATGACAAATGAGCATCACAGTGGAGAAAGGACATGGCACCCCAAGGCAGAAAAGATAAAAAAAGAGAGTGTATTAGGTATACATTATTATCACATTCATACCTATACATGTACACGAGATACCTTGCTTTTCATTTTCACCCATTCTTCTAATGCTTTTACTTGCTAATTTGTTTTGTTGTCTGCTGATAAACGTGCATTTTGAGCAGTTAGTTCTTGGATAGTACATGCTTTGCATTATGCTGCTTTTTTTTTTTTTTTTTTTTTTTTTTTTTTTTTTTTTTTTTTTTTTTTTTTTTTTTTTTTTTTTTTTTTTTTTGTGACAGGGTCTTGCTTTGTAGTTCAGGCTGGCCCTGAGCTCACTATGGTGCCCAGGCAAGCCGCCGTGAACTCAGCAATCCTCCTGTCTCTGCCTCCCGAGTGCTGGGATGACAGGCGTGAGCCACCACACCTGGCTATGCTGCTTTTTGATACATTTGTCCAAAATACTTTGTAATTATACCATGTGTATCTAAATTGGGAATTGTATTTATTTAATTTTTGTTGTTTGTTTGAAACAGCATCTCACCTTATAGTTCAGAATGGCCTTGAACTCTTGGACATCCCCCTGCTGTGTACCTTTGGAGTGCTGGGATTATAGGGTGTGCCTCCATACCAGCTAAATTGGGAATTTTTGAATTAACATTTAGGGTCCTAAGTTAGAATAGGGAGCTTCCTAAAATGTCGATAGATCATTGCCAGGAAAAATCTCAGATTGAATCATGTTTCTCAGTTTTGTATAAACTGAAATTAAGTCTGTGTTTGAAAAATGAATTTAATTATTTGACCACTGAGTTGGAGCTCACAGAATGATAATGCAACATGAGGATCTCAGAAATAAAATTTTGTCCTTCTCTTAAAATCCTTTCCTTCACTTTCATTCTCTTTAAAGGCCACCTATAGAAACCAGAATGGTTCTTTCCTAACATGGTTCATGCTTCGTTATCTACTATGTTAGTATCTACTATGTTATGAAAAGTGGAGATAGAAACAAAAAGTGCTTAGCCAAGTATGGAATACAGGTATGGGTTATAGTCTTTATTTTAAAAACATTTGAAAGCCATTCTCACTTCTTCATAGATGCAGAATACACACAAATAGGAATTGGTATACCTTTGTCATGGCCAC
>PVIC010048520.1:0-13487 GCA_004025085.1 Thryonomys swinderianus | reverse complement strand
AGTTAAGAGAATGTTCACAAGGACTGGATAAGATGCAGATCAATCATGCTTATTATTAATGAAACTACAGATGTACGCATGTGTTCATGTGTCCTCATATGTCATGGACCGGACTGGCCAAATAACATGACATGTTCCAAGCCCCAGGTTTCTGTCTGCAAAGGCCTCATGCTTTGCCAGCCTTCCAAAGCCACCAAATGAAAATGCCACTGCCCTTGGCTCCAGGGAGAAGGCTGTACTGACTTCTCTTCCCATCCCTTTTCCAAAGCTCTATAACTTCAAGAGGGAAAGGAAAGAGCCCAGGAGCATCTCTTAAAAGTACAAAGCCTTAAAAACATTCCTCATTTCAACAGTCTGAAACACGATAATCAGAAATGTATTGCTAAGGAAAGTCCACACTACCTGCGGGGTGAGGCAGGAATTCTAGAGAAATCTGGGATTGTGCTGTGCCCTGAAGTGTATCCCACAGGACTTTTAATAAACTCCAATAGTTCACGTTCTCCTCTTCATATCTCTGAATGTGAAAAGTGAATGGGGAAAGGAAAAAGTGCTGGTCCAGAGCTGGCCTTCGAGCCACTCATACTTACAAATTCAATCACATCATAGTAACCTATAATATTTACAGTGCCCAGGTGCATTTCACCTGATCAAAAATATAAATGCCTTTTTGCATGAATAGGTATGCATGACCTATTAGCCTTTTAATCACAAGAGGGAAAAATATATTTGCTCAGAACTATAATGGATAAGCCCCTGAAGCACTCCACAATGCAACATCTGGAATTCATCACCAAAGTTATGCTATTCAAAGAGCCAGCCTAAGGGAGATAGGCTAAGCTTTAAAACTTACACAAACATGGGAGTGGGCTGAGACAGGGTAGATTAAAAGCCCATCTTCAATTTTATTCTGGTCCTAGACAATTAGTAGAGTGATATTTACTAATAGGACTAAAGCTGAAAAGCCAGTGAAAATATACTGATCAGGAAGCAAATAGCTAGGGAAGGTTAAAAGTCTTTGAGAAAAGTCCAGATACCTCTCAATATATGACCGTGCTTTTAGATATGGTGGGGGAAGGAGAACATCTCTTTGGTGAAAATCAGAACCTTGCCATGCTTTCCTGTGGTATCATCAGAGTACTAGTGTTAGGACAGCTCAGGTCCTTGTCTTCTTCCATATGATGTGTCCTCTGTACCCCACTGAGGCTTCCTGCACCCAGAAATACTGCAACCCTTGAGCTTGTATTCATGGGATATCACCAACCCAGTGGCAAGTATCTTAGTGAGAGTTCCACAGCCCAAGTAAATACTCAAGTCACCTTGCCAAGGACCAATATTCTGCTCCTAAGGGAAGTCTTGTCTGTGCTGTGGGAGATACCTGGGAGCCAAGATGACAGAGGAGGACTGCAGAAGAGCCAAAAGTCACATGAGCAGATTCCTAGGTCCGACAACTAGAGCCAAAAAGAGTAGGATCCTGAAATCAGAGCTGATGTTAAATCTTAGCTCTGTTTCTTTAGAGCTAAATTGTTCTCTGAGCCTTAGTCTCTCCGATGGTCAACAGAAATACTAGCACTTGTCTGTCAGGAGATGAAAATGTTCAATTATGTGAAATGCCTAGAACAAAGCCAGACTCTTCACAGAGCTCAACAAATACTTCTTCTTACGATGCACTTGATCATCTAGCCTTAACAAGAATTGTCCAGAATCTCACTGTCACTCCTTTGTTACAGCCTCCTGAGGACAGTGAACACAGGACCTTCTCGGGTCTGTGTGGGTAGAAGGCTTTTGGGTGTGTGACAACAGATGTATAAAATGTCTGAATTTGAAGAAACCAGAGGAAATGCCCTAGGGTGAATGCTTTCCACTCAAAACATTCTTTCAGAAATAGAACTTGTCTTTCAAACAAAAGTTCTCCAGAGAAATTCAACAAAATACACAGCCAAGCTGACTTGGTAGGTGTGAGAGGGGGCAGAAGCTGCCTACTCACCCCCATCCTCATTCCTGCAGTGATACCCTGGCAACGCATTCACAGCATCCCCAGGCCCCAAGGGCCATGGTTCAAAAATTATATTCTTGCCGGGCTTGGTGGCTCAAGCCTGTCATCCCAGCAGTCAGGAGGCAGAGGCAGGAGGATTGCTGAGTTCAAGGCTCACCCGGGCTACATAGTGAGCTCAAGGCCAGCCTGAAACTACAAAGCAAGACCCTGTCTCAAAAAAAAAAAGTTAGTATTCTCCTTTTATTCTGTAATTATAGAAATCAAAGCCCAGAAAGACCAAGTTGCTGCTCCAGTATTATTTAAGGATGAGTGACACACCCAGGTCTAGAACCTGAGACACTTTGCATGTGATGAGGATGGTCAGCCCCAACAATATTACAAAAAAGCGTGAAGAAACTTGTCCATGGTGCTCCTCTCAACTCACCAGCTAATGCCCTTCCTCGGTATCTCCCAGCTATGCAGTCCCTTCATTCTAACCTGTGATAAATATTTCCTGTTTCTAACATGCTCCTCTGCTGTCTTCCTCCCTAAAGTATCCATCCTTTGTTCTTCTCCTCTCAAAACTTATCTCCCTGCCCCTTGTTCCTTCAGATTCTGCCCAGTAAAGATGAACATACTGTCATCTGAACATACTGAACATACTATCAGTTCACAAATGTATTTTTGGATGCATAGATATTAAAAAATAATTTATATAAACACTGTCATGGTTTGAATCCAGATGTCCCTCCAAAGCCTCAGGCCATCATACGCAGGTGAATCTAGAGTGTGTGTCGTACTAGGATTAAGGGCGTGTGGTTACTAAATTGATATACATGACTGATTGTTTTGGTACCATCCTAATCCTGGTAGTCTGAATAGAAAAAAGGAGAAGAAAGATATTAAAGTCTCTTCTTGCTTTGCTGCTCTCACTGCCATGAACTGTTGCCCCTGTGTCACTCTGCTTCGGAGCCAGCCAAATGTGGACTGAAAACTCTATGAACTATAAGCCAAAGAAACCCTCTCCTCAAACTTTTGGTGCTGAGTATTTTGTCTTGGCAACAAGAGAAAAGTAACTAACACAAATACATTTTAACAAGGGCCTTATAGAAAATCATTTTTTTAAAATAACAAGGCTCTTATTTTTCTCAAGAAAAGCCTCTCAAATCATACCATGTTCTCTCTAATCTTATCATGCCTTATCTTGGCAGTACTAAGATTGTTCACTGAGCAACATTAGTCACTCTGGCCATATCTTTGACTCAGCCATGTTCCCATTTATTAATTTCCTCCAAATCCAGCCAATTTCCTACTACTGTGTTTGAATGTAAGAAGAGAGAGCCTTGGAAAATCAGAGAATAAAGAATATAAAGGGGAGACAGGAGCTGAATTAAAGACACATCTATGGTTAGGATGTTCTCCAAAATTCACGAGTTGAAAGCCCATCTCTAGGGTTATAGCTTTAAGGAGTGGAGACCTGTATGACGGATATTGTGAAACAGAAAATATTCAAAGGGAGATGTGATGGAGGGGTGAGTAATGAGGGACAAAGAAAAAATGTGATTCTAACTAAAAAAAAATGGAAACAAAGCTTACATATTTAGGGAGGGTTTGTGGGGTGAGTAGGGAAATGGGAAAAAATGAGAATTAAATCGTGTCACATACTGGTACAAATAAAAGAAGTGGACAGTTGAAGACATATGTAAGTCATGAGAGCAGAGTCCTCCTGTTCAGGTTTAAGACTTATAAAGGGAGTGGATTCCTTCTCTTTTACTCTTCCGCTATACAAGGGCACGATATTCATCCTCTTCAGAGGACACAGCAACAAGGAACCACCTTGGAAGCAGAGAGCAGCCCTCACCAGACATCAAACCTGTCAGTGCCTTGATCTTCCCAAATTCCAGGAGCAAAGAAGATAAATGTCTCTTGTTTATGAATTACTCCATCTGTGTTATCTTATCACAGCACAAACACAAAAAGGAAACCTGATAAGACTCAAGGCAAACCTTAGCCATGAGAACCTCCATAAAAATCAAAAACAAGTTACATATTTCCAAGGTAGAGTAACATAGCATAAACACTCCCATTCTAAAATGGAGGAATAGAGGGATAGAAAAGAATTATATCAACACCAGACCAAATTTCATGAGGCTAAACATCAACTCTGTTGCTCCGTGCCTGGTACCAAGTGTTCCTGTCGTGAAATCTGACTTCCAAAAGTCTTGAGCCACTTGGACTGGGGCTGTAGCTCAGTGGCAAAGTGCCTGCCTAGTTCAATTTCCAGTACAACAGAAAGTCTTGAGCCACTCTCCTCCCATACCCTTACTGGCTGCAGCCAACAGAGCCGCTCAGGCTGAATCTACTCATGGGAGGCAGCTTTCCTCAGCAGAAGTTTCACACTCCTAGCGGCTCTGATTTCCTGGGGTTTCTACTGCACCTTCAACTTTATTCCCACAGTTTCATGCATTATTCTCTCCACCCCCTCCTGGCCTTCCTTTGAAATCTGGGTAGAAACCTGGATTTTACTGTTGACATTCATATCAGCATTTTGTTCTTCTGAATTCCAACAAGAATGCTCCATTGGACTTTGCTTGCTTATTACATTCTATCTCTTCTTTAATCCACATCTCCAAACCTTTTCCAACTCCTCCAAAGGAGTTTGAAAACTCCAAAAGAGTTTGAAACCAGTTCCAAAAGCTTCTGAACCATAGTCAGGTACAATCACAGTAACAACCCCACTCCTGATATCAGTTTCCTCCATTAATCATTTTCCCATTGCTAGTCACAATACCCGATATCCAAAACTGAAAGGAGGAAAGGTTTAATTTAGTTTGAAGTTCAGAAGATTCAGTACATGATTAACAAGCTTCAAGGCAAAAACTTCATGGCATAAGAACATGTGCTTTACTAATCTGCTAAATGTTTCTTAATCTAATAAAGCTGACAGATCAGGATTAACAGTCACAGATACAGTAGCCCAGAAATAACTAGCAATCAGAAGATCCAGGCTCCAGTTTTAACTCCATAATTAGCTAACTATATCTTGAAAATTCTCATTGCCTCTTTAATCCCATATCTCCTCAACTGTGAAATGGAGAATGACTTTAAAGGCCTTTCAATCAACTGTGCTTCTGTCATATTTCAGTGTGGTTATCCGTGGGAAAGATAGTAGAGACAACTGGCCTCCACAGATGAATGGTGTTTCTTCTGTAGCTTCCCCTCCTCTACTGGGAGGCCGCAGGCTCCTCAGACACTACTCCCAGGCACCTTTGTATCTATTTTCACTGACAGAAAATGAGCAAAAGTGATCTGAGTCACTTCCAGGCAAGGTAATTAAGAAATAAATGTGCTTTTACCATTCTCTTCTTTTCTTCTATTTCTGGCTGTAGACTGCAGATTATGAGGAACTGTAGGAAGCAGAGCCACAAAATCCAAGGACCCTAAATAAAAATCACCACTTGAACGAAGCCATCACTAATGCTAGGCTATTACATAAATAATAAATCAGTTTTCTTGAGTGAAACCACTGAAATTTTTTGGTTGATTTGTTACTAGTAGCAATCCTTAACCTAAATATTACACAAAGTAGATAAGAGTTTTAATGTAACTTGAAACATACTTAGGCAAAGAATTATGCAAATAATCGAGGACTTAACAATGAGAATTATATAATCCTTTTCCAGGCTGAAGGCCAGTAAAGATATATATTTATCATGTTATAAGGCAAGTTCCATAAGAACAACTGGTATAGAGGGGAGAGGAGGAGAACAAATAAAGACCACCCAACTCAGCTCCCTCACTACTCTGGAAAATACCCAAATGAATCCTAATTAGTCTCCAGAGTGAGTTGAAATTATTTGTTCTACTTAAGACCTGTCTCCTAATAGTGACCTGTACCACCCTCCAGGATGCCTAGTATGTTTCATGCTAAGAATGTGATTTTCTCCAGAACTGTGTTTCTTCCTTTCCTTACTCCTTAATTCTCAGAGATAAAGGAAAAAGATATGTCAGGCCCACCAACCACCCAAAGTACTGTGATTAATAATACAATTATCATTATGAGAAAGCATTCTAAAAAGACTTTTTCAAATTTGCCTACACACCTAAAAGAAAAATGGTTGGATATCAGGTGGTTACCAGTCTCTGAGAGGTACTTTGAATGACTCAAGGTTTGAGAATATTGCCATTTATTATTTGGGGACTTGTCAAAGTATTATTTTCATAACACTAATAAATACTGTGAATGTCAAAATAAAAAATACTCGAAGTTCTGGAACTTGTCTTATCTAAATCTATATGATCTGGAAATATTTAGCAAGAGAACTCTGTAATACAAAACAGATACAGAAAGGGTCTTAAGGAAAGCCCTGGGGAAATGCCAAACTATTAATTACATGTTAAACAGAAAGTCTCTTTAACAGCAATTGCCTAAACTGCAAAGAACAAAGCCAAATGTATTCAAGGGAAAGGAGCAGAAAAGTCCAAGTTCTTTGGCTCCTTTGAGTAAAAGCCCTTTAAAGATGAAACAAATCTGTGATTGTGATGGGTATTTCAGTTCTGTTTGTTTGGATTATGTGCAGAAGAAGCTTTTGGATTTCTCTAATATTAAAAAATTCTGAGGTGTATATATAATATACCAATAAAGATAAAATTTTTTTTAAATTCTGATTTTTCTTTTTATTGTCACCAATAACCCAAACTAAGATAAAGATTATCTAACAAAAACTCTGCATAAAAAACTTGCCAAGAGACTCTCACCTCCAATAAACCTGTCTAAAAGCCCTCTCTCCACATGAAATCCAGGTCATCTATCAAAATACTTCGATTTTACATCTAAGAAAAGAAAAATAACATAGAGGAACATTCAAAAGAGGTCCTTATGTCTATTTCACAGATAAGTAGATCACACTTTTCTGAGACTATCAGGTGCAATGGAGACTGGATAACTGTGTGATATATGTTCTCTGAATTATGGTTCAGAAGAGATGCTAAATGACTATTAAGCAACAACGCTGATAATGCAGATTGATTCCGTCGGAATAAAGATGACTGTGACCTGCCTGCAGAGAGAGGGCACAGTTTGACCCAGGTTGCAAATGGGTCACAGAAGGAACTCAACCTCCCACATAAAAGCTAGCAACTTACCTGCACCACCCTAGCTTAGCTCCGTACTTTTCCAAAAACCACAACCGCCTACAATGACACATCCTTGGGCACCAGCAGAGGCCCCATACTGCTAGCACACTACCCCAGGTCTATAAAGCCTGTTTTTAAGTTTATGTTTTATTTATGTGCTAAGTTCCCCCACAGCCTCCTCCTGAGGTCATTAAGTGTTCATTTCTGAGGCTGGTGCAATTTTTGTTTTTCCTTTGGCTCTTGCCACTCAAATCTGGGGCTTTGCCTCTGAGTCTTGGGGAGCCAGCTGGCTCTAGGGTGCCTACTTGGCAGAAATCACTTACCCTTTTATTCCATGCTACCTGGCTTCTTCCTGCCGCAAGGAGGTTTTCCCAGAGCGGATGGAAGGCATTTCACACAGGATAAGCAATTATTTTTGTTGTATTTTGCCACCAAGTCTCTTTATTGCTGTCCTAGGCAGGTCTGATAGAGGTCCTCTGAGTAGCCAGAAAGGATGTAAACCTGGGGAAGTTTCTAGTCAGTTACTTCACTAGCTCTGACTGTAACATTGATAAATTTCATTTTGTAGCTTTTTTTAACCTACACCAATAAGTGGTTCTGCCAAATTATATAATTTTAATCTATATTTAAATATTAATAATAAAACAAGAGTTTTTAATGGTATAACATATTGTTAAAAACACTTTTCACGCTCTTCCAACTTGTTACGCATAGGTAGTGAGCAGTAGTGAAATCTAAATGATTAACCCTTTATTAAGATTTGCTTAGGGGGCTGGAGATTTAGCTCAGTGGTTCTGGTACCTGCCTCACAAGTGCAAGATCCTGAGTTCGATCCTGGGTAACCACATATAATAATGCTGGGCATGGAGACTCACGCCCACCAGCCATTAATACCACATACCACAGTGCAAGGCATGGTGGCTCATGCCTGTAATCCCAGCACTCGGGAGGCAGAGACAGGAGGATTGCTGAGTTCGAGGCTTGCCTGGTCTACATAGTGAGCTCAGGGCCAGCCTGAACTACAAAGCGAGACCCTGTCTCAAAAAAAAAAAGATTAGTTTAAAAAGTCAACCCTACTTGAACTCATTTAAAATTACAATAGTAGAGTCACAGTAGAAGATGTATGAAGTTTAGATCATGGTGAACTAGAAGAACTATTGCTTACTTCAAAGACACACCCAAATACTTCAGGAAAGAACGTGACAAATTCACAATTTATAACCTACATCCAGCAAATTGGACATGGAGAAACTTCCCATTCTGCATGTGGCCCTACTGATAGAGCCTCCATCTATAAGAAGTGTCTCTGAGGTAATCATGAGCTGACTGCCCTTACACTAGCCTCTGCTCCTCTAGCACAAGTAATGAATGCATTCTTAGCTGAATGGTCAGGTCATCTTGCTTGTAACAACTCTTCAAACTGATACCATTAGGGTGACGATGTGGATATATAGGCACAGGCTGTACAAAGTAAAAGTGAATTCTAAAATAAGTACTAATCCACACTCTATACATATAAGCAAACACATAAGGCATGTAGGTATAAAATAAGAAGAATATTTAGAGTATTATAAGCATGAAAGTAACTATATATACTTGCATAAGTAACAGACTATATAAGTAAAATAATTCAAGCATAAAAGTATATGAATATACACTTATGGGCCGCAGATTTAGCTAGGGTTTCCGGAACTTGCTTAGTAAGCACAAAGTCCTGAGTTTGATCCCCATTAACCACATACAACACCAGGCGTGGTGACTCACGCCCACTAGCAATCAGTACCACACACACTTCTGGATGCAGTGGCTCATGCCTGCAATCTCACAACTTGGGAGGCAGAGGCAGGTGGATTGCTGAGTTTAAGGCTTGCCAGAATTTGTCTTTTCAGGAAACTACCAAATTGGCTCTGAATTCAGGCAAATTAAGTCAATGTCTTTTTCAAAGCTCTAGCAAACCCCGCAGGCGGAAACTACCTCTTCCTGCCTGCTGTACTGCCCAGGAAGCCGCTCCTGGAGGTTGTTACCATCATCACAGCTGCACAGCACACCATCCCAGGGGCCCGTGGCTTGGAGAACTAGTCGCGTCTTCTCTCTCCCAGGTCCGGTTGAGCCAGGGAAACCTAATCCACACGATGCCGGCATGCGCTGTGGTCATCCAGGTCCCGGCTGAGCAGAACCACCAGTGTCACGCGTCAGGCAGCTCGGGTCACTTTTCAGTCAGAGACCCACACGTGGCCTCTCCCCCGGCTGGGATTTTCCGGCTCCAAGAAACTGTGCTCTGAGAAGAGGCATCTCAAGGGTGAATACTGCCAGGAGGAGGTCAGGAATGCAGGCGATTCTGTGACAGGCTCGCCTAGAACAGACAAAAGGCAACTTCTACTCTACTGTGTCATCTCACAGCCTCTGACCCAATTCAGACTAGAGAGGACGAAGAAGTAGACCCCACAGCTCCGGGAGAGGAATGACAACAAATGCGTGGCTACCTTCAACCCACCACAGAGCATCCTTCCTTTTATTTCTGCATTTTTGTCACCTATATAGATAGCCACGGAGGAGTGACACGTGAGCCCTGCATTAAACCGTCACCACGGCTTAGTGTAGACATGGCTTGGCTCCTTTCCTGCATAGTTCTATAGGAAGAAGGGCATGTAACATCTGACAAGCTCACATCCTTCAGCCTGTTCAACATTCCCACCCTTAGCCAGATAATTTCTCAATGCATGCCACGCTGTTGCTGGGTTTAGTCACGTGATTTACCTCGGCCAATGAGATATTAGCAAATGTGATCCAAGAAAACTTGGTAAATGCCTCATAACAGAGCTCCCCCTCCCTGGTGCACCTCTCCCAGCAATGTAAACATCCCCGGCTCACCTAACCGGAGATACGAGAGCCCCGCACAGGCCACATTGCTCCGGTGAGCCCACCTAGGATCACGGACCAGGGCGCTTCCCCAAAGGTGAGAATTCCACGCCAAAATTAGCCTCCATCCAATCTCCAATGAGCCGAAGAAGAGCGCAATAAATGACAAACATGCCACAGAGGTTGTATAATGTTTATTACCCAGGCTTAGTGTGGCAATAGGTAACCTGTAGATGAAGAATGGCGGGACTGGGGAATGTCTTAGAATGGTCAAGGCTGTTGCCCAAAAAATGAAAGGAGGCAGGAATCAAACGACGTATTTTTTGGTGTTTGCCCAAGGCCAACCCCGAGTGTTGCTATGAACACTTATTAAATACCCAGTTTATTGAACTATAGGTGATTCATTTACAGCAGGGAACCATTTGGCACCGAGAGAAGGGGACTTACAAATAGCTTGTGATAACAACAGGAAAGCGCAAATAAGGAGCCCCATTTGGTTTTGCTGGAATCAGTCACATCCACCGGCACTTGGGGCCGAATACAGCTCACCAGAGCCCAGATCAAATGATTAACGGGGCCACTGAGTGCTTGGACACCAGAGGGGACCATGGCCTTTGGCAGTGGTTCATTAATGAGACTGAGGTTTCTCCTTGCAAAGCTGGGCAGCAGCTCTGAGGAGTCTTTCTAGGGATTTAATCCTGACTTTAACAGGCAGATGGAAAGGTTCCTTTTGTCTATGTTTGGGTGTTTTGCACGGTTTTAACCATTGAGCTTATTTATTTTCTTTGCCATAAATCACAAGCTTAATGTGTGAGCACACAATATATGTGTATAAGTATATAACTATATACACATCTGTGTGTCTGAATATATATCTATCTCAATCCATGTGAGTATACTAGGGTAAGTCCTATAGGAGCTATAATAAATAATGGGAAATGCATGGAGCCCTTAAAAATGGTAATAATCCATGATTCACAAAAATTATAGCCTCCTTGCAGGTGCAGTTTTACAGATACTGCCATCTTTTCTTCCCAGCAAACAGCCTCTGTTATCACGATGACTGTAAATTGTTTTGTTATGTAACACACTGCTCCGAGCTTATGCAATGCAGCTTTAACGAGAGCTTCTCAGCAGTGGATAGCCTTTTTCCATCACTGATACCTCAAAACGTGCAACACTATAATGTATGAGCAAAACTACAGCTAACTATAAATTTAGGAACCATAAAATAAGTTGAGTTCCCATGGTAATGCTAAATAATTGCCTTTTAGCCCTCTTTCATTTAAAATCTATAATTAAATAAAATATGCACATAGTCACACAAATGAACAAATGGTTATGTGACCAATAATAGGTGAGACTCCCACCCAGAGTCTCAGGCATGACAGATGTGTTTCATTTGACACATGCTGCTCAAGGTCATAAACTTGAACACAAAAACTAAATATAAAGAAGCTAAGGGCATAAATTATTAACATAATTAGATGCTGTTTTTCAAACCTCTAACATTTATTATAGAATGCGCAAGTACATACATAATTCTGATGGCTAGATCCATACACTTTGCTTAATGTTCTTTAGTTTCACTATTTCAGATAACAGCAACTGAAACGTTTTTAAGAGTACGAAAACATTTGGAGGTGGTCCATGATGAATAAATTTAGTCAGGTACTCGAGCTCCTTGAGCTCTGAATGTTCAAAGAGGGAAGAGAGTTGGGAAAGGAAAGATGGACCAGTTCTAATATTTCACCAGATTTACACGGCTTTGAGTTCAGTCAGACAGTTAGGAGCAGAAGCCTGGTCAACGTAGACTAACAGTTTCCACAAGATAATTATCCATTTCCAGCACTGCCCTGGTACAAAAGACTGAACGAATCCTTCACACTAAGCCACATCTCCAGCCCCTTATTAGGTTTTTTTAAGCACAGGATCTTAATAAGTCACTAACGCTAGGCTTGAACTTGCCGTCCTCCTGCCTCAGGCTTCGAAAATGCTAGAATTACAGGCATGTGCCACCAGGTTTAGCTCCCATAATATTCTTTTGTACTTACAGCTTCAAAAGTCTTTGGGCTATCATTTATACAAAAATATACAAGATTATTCAAAAACCAGATCACTTCCAAACAAAAGTTTAGGTTAAATAACCACCTATGCTCTGTGACAGATACTTAAGGAAAGAATAGGGTATAGTGGATCATGTCATCTCAGCTACCTGAGGACCTGCAAAAGGAGGACGGCACGTTCAGGTCCCACCTGGGCAACTTAGGGAGACCCTCTTTCAAGCCCAGGTGTCATAGACCAGTGTGAAGGCCCTGGCTTCCGTCCCCAGCTCCATGGCCGAATGAATGGATGGCTGACTGAACCAAAAACACTGTGTGTGTATATCCAAAGGAGAATTTAATATAGCAGATTCTCCTTCCCTCCTCACCTCCTCTGTTCTCTCTCCTGGGGCACCGTGGGTAGCAACTCCCTATTTTATTTAGAAATATAAGAACAGTAGATCATGTCAAAGAATAATAGTCACTACTGCCTAGTACTAGTACTAGTACTGACTAGTAGGTAGTAAGGCTGGTTGGTGCTCAGTGGGAAACGTCATCATCCCACCTATCTCCCCAGTACCGCTCCCAGGCTTGTGCTGACGCCATGTAATGGGTTAGGAGCCTCACAGATCGCGGAGTGTATTTCAGTGTCTAGATGTGGAGGTGACCTGACCCGTGTCAACCAGCCAGGAAGTGGCAGGGCTCAGAATAAAATGCAGTTCCATTCAGGGCTGCTCATGAAACACTCTGTAAAGGTAAGAACGGGCCAGTGCCTGTGGAAAAGCAGGTGGCACGCATCATTCTCTGGAAGTGTAGAAAGGCATCTCCTGATCTCAAACTCTCCTCCCTCCCCACCGTCCCTCGCCGAGCCCATCCCACCATCCAACATCATGGAAATCTGCTGAGCTGTCTTCCATACTCCCAGTGAGGCCCGCCCCCACCTCTGCCACCTCCTGCCAAAGCGGGCTCCACTTTCCTGTCTTACCTGAACTGCCACTTACAAACTCAGTGCCATCCTGCTATGGGTAAAGTATTTCCAAGCTTTGCCTAGCTGGGTTTGGAATAACCTGAAAGATATTTTGCCCTGAGCTTTTTCCCATAATTTTAAACCTACATGTATTTTATGAGAAATTTAATCCATATGTTTTTGATTAATTTGTAAGAGCCATTTGATGTCCAAGAGCCTTTCAAGTTTTTATAAGCTTTTTAAAGACTTTCACTTAGACATGTTTTGCCAGCAGAAAATGAACTTGTATCCCCTAGAGTTCAAGTTCCGTCCCAACCTGAACAATAGTGAGGCTGTTGGTTTACACTCTGTCCTGCTGCTCTAAAGGGGTCGTCCACAGCTGCCCCAGGTGTAACTAACTCATCACTTACTCTTCACTTGAAGCTCCTGGGGGGATGGTGCTTATCACATAAATGGGACGATGACTAAGTTTCATTGCCAAACACATATCCTGGGATTTAACCCTGTCCAC
>PVIC010048519.1:0-13549 GCA_004025085.1 Thryonomys swinderianus | reverse complement strand
CACTATATTAACAGACTCAAGGACAAAAACCATATGATTATCTCAATAGATGCAGAAAAAGCATTTGACAAAATCCAACACCCATTTATGATCAAAACCCTACAGAGAATTGGAATCGATGGACTTTATCTCAATTTAATACAAGCTATTTATGAGAAACCAACAGCCAGCATCATACTCAATGGGCAAAAACTGAAACTTTTTACTCTAAGGTCGGCAACAAGGCAAGGATGCCCGCTGTCACCACTCTTGTTCAATATAGTACTGGAAACATTAGCCATAGTAATCAGGCAGGACAAAGATATAAAAGGAATAAAGATAGGAAAGGAAGAATTTAAACTGGCATTATTTGCTGATGATATGATACTCTGTCTTGAAGATCCTAAAAACTCAACCAAGAGACTGCTAGACTTAATTACCAAATTTAGTAGTGTTGCTGGATACAGGGTCAATGTTCAAAAATTAACAGCCTTTGTCTACACAAACAACATATTCACTGAAAGAGAAATTGGGGAGTCAATCCCTTTCACAGTAGCACCCAGAAAAATGAAATATCTAGGAATCAACCTAACAAAGGAAGTGAAAGACCTCTACTCTGAAAACTATAGGACTCTGAAAACTGAGATAGAAAAGGAAAAACCAGAAAGTGGAAAGCTATCCCTTGTTCCTGGGTCGGGAGAACCAACATCGTCAAAATGGCTATACTCCCAGAACTACTATATAGATTCAATGCAATTGCAATTGAAATTCCAATGGTATACTTCACAGAGCTAGAGAAAATAATACAAAAATTCATCTGGAACCACAAGAAACCTAGAATAGCAAAAGCAATTCTAAGAAACCACGACATGGCAGGGGGTATTACAATCCCCAATTTAAAACTCTACTATAAAGCCACTGTGATTAAAAACTGCGTGGTACTGGCAAAGTGACAGACCCGAGGACCAGTGGAATAGATTAGAAGACCCAGAAACAACTCCAGATACACTAAGCCACCTTCTCTTTGACAAAGGAGCCAAACATCCCCAATGGAAGAAAGACAGCCTCTTTAACAAATGTTGCTGGAAAAACTGGGCTTTAGCCTGCCAAAAGCTAAAGCTAGGCCTATCTCTTTCACCATGCACAAAACTAAACTCACAGTGGATACGAGACTTAAACATTAAAACAGAAACAATAAGCCTGCTGGTATACAGGCTTGGCAAAACTCTAGGAGACATTGGCTTAGGCAGAGATTTTATGAATAAAACCTCTCTAGCAGAAGAACTAGCAGAAAGAATCAACAAATGGGATCTCATCCTACTGAAAAGCTTCTGCACAGCCAAAGAAGTTGCTGGCACTGCTAGAAGACAACCAACAACATGGGAAAAAATCTTTACTAGCTGTGTATCAGACAAAGGGCTATTATCGACAATATATAAAGAACTCAAAGAGATCAGCCTCCCCAAGTTTAAAGACCCAATTCAAAAATGGGCAACTGAAATGAACAGACACTTCTCAGAGGCAGAAATCAAAGCAGCCAAGAAACATATGAAGAAATGCTCAACATCTCTGGTCATTCGAGAGATACAAATGTAAACAACATTGAGATTACACCTCACTGCACAAAGAATGGCTGCGATCACAAAATCAACCAATGATAAATGGTGGCATGGCTGTGGGGAGAAAGGAACCCTTCTCCACTGTTGGTGGGATTGCAGACTTGTGCCACCATTGTGGAGATCTGTGTGGAGATTTCTCAGAAAACTAGGACTACGGGTACCATTTGACCCTACTATATCCCTGCTAGGAATATACCCAAAAGAATTTAAAAACTCACATTGGAAAGACAGATGTACACCCTTGTTCATAGCAGCTCATTTCGTGATAGCTCAATCTTGGAAACAACCCAAATGTCCATCAACTGGAGAGTGGATAAAGAAGATGTGTTTTTTTTACAAAATGGAGTATTATTCTGCCATAAATAATGACAAGATCGATCCATTTAAATGCAAATGGAGACACCTGGAAGATATACTAATAAGTGAAATCAATAGATCACAGATAGACAATTCCCGGATCTTCTCTTTGGCATGAACATCTATAGATGCAAATGAGTTCTAGAAAGTAGGACAGCTTTTATAGAGTGGAATATTTCTATAGGAAACTTGGTGTGGGAATGTGATGAGGGGAAGGAATAAATATGATACAGAAAGAAAATAAAGGAGCATGTATAAAGGGGGGAGGAGGGGGGAGTGGGTAGGGATATGGGTAAAAAGAGAAGAAACGTGTCATATACTGGTACAAATTTCCCAATGTTATATGTGATTTTGAGATGTATATAAATTGTACCAATAAAGAATTCAATTAAAAAAGATGTGGTTTTTTTACAAAATGGAGTATTACTCTGCCATAAAGAATGACAAGATTGATCCATTTAGGTGCAAATGGAGACATCTGGAGGATATACTAATAAGTGAAATCAATAGATCACAGATAGACAATTCCCGGATCTTCTTTTTGGCATGAACACGTGTAGATGCAAATGAGTTCTAGAAAGTAGGACAGCTTTTATAGAGTGGAATATATCTATAGGAAACTTGGTGTGGGAATGTGATGAGGGGAAGGAATAAATATGATACAGAAAGAAAATGAAGGAGCATGTTTAAAGGGGGGAGGAGGGGGGTGGGTAGGGATATGGGTAAAAATGAGAATTAACTTGTGGCATATACTGGTACAAATTTCCCAATCTTATATGTGATTTTGAGATGTATATAAATTGTACCAATAAAGAATTCAATTAAAAAAAAGAAGGATCAAACTTTTCTGTATCCAATACAGAAAATTAAAGGCTCTTTCTTTCATTGAGAATGGTTACTCTTACTCTTTTGTGTAAACTTCCATAATAACGTTCGCTTCTTAAGGATGGGAAATTTGGCTTGTCTTGAATTGTTGGAAATGACAAGCCAACTGGCACTATTCTTAGAGAGGACTTTATTTTACCAGCCACAGCCTTGTTTCCAGAGTAGAACCCCACTAGGAGATGGTAGTTGTGAGGTCTAGAGAAGGCCAAGGGATCACTTGCCTTTTGGGCCAACTTGGTTTGGTGGGTTAACTTTCCCTTTGATTTCTTTTACTTACTTATCAAGCCAGTGCTCCTTTTTCAGTAAGGCAGGTGCCCAGTTTTGTCCTAAGAACAAATATTGTCCTAACAAATTTTCCATAATAAGATCTATTCTTCCTTCTAGATCAGTGCTTTGTTAACATTAACTGTTTTATTGGTGGCATAGATTCCCACTGTATGAGTTAGAGAGCAGCTGTTTGCCCCTAGAGCCCCTGGACTTGAAGGCATTATATTGGCTTTCTTTATTACTTGATCAGCACTGTCACTAATGCAAATCTTTTCCCCACATGAGGAGCGACATTAATTTTATGTTGTTTACGTACTCTTGCCATAAGGTTAAGCAATTCCTACTATTAAGCTTGATGAAATTGCATTACCTTAATGAAATGCACTTTACTGATAAAGAAGAATGTCACTTTCACAAGTGGAAGCACTGTTAGCAAATTTTTATGAGAGAATTCCCAAAATCATATCTTAATTGCTTGGACAGCTGTGTAGTTTACATAACGAGCAAACAATGCCAACGTTTTTTATTTCCTTTGTCAGCTGTACTGGATGTTAGTATGCATGGTGGACCTTTTTGGGGCCTTTTATGACTTGATTGCAAATCATTCTTCATTGTTGCCCAAATTTATGGAAGGACATTGCTCCCTGAGGTGCCATTTCCTTTCAGGTCTGTAACTGAACATGACTGATGGCGCTGGAGTAACAGTTGCTTATTACTGCGTTCACTGAGCTGTGATTGCTCCAATACTTTATGTTGGCAGATGTGTTTCCCTAGGAACAGCATCTCCTAGACAGAGGTCATTGATCAAACCCCCTCTGGCTGTTCCATTATGTGCAAATTATTGCTAAAAGCAGAGAGGCTGTAAGGGAGGTGGTGTGTACTCCTTGCGGATACTGGGGAGGGAAGTTCAAGAGGAAAAAAGGCAACTGTAATGAACAGGGAAAGATTCCACTTAAATGAGAACAATGTTTTTATAATATGAATTAACAGGAAAAGGGGGAAAACAAAGTGACTTTGGAAGATGCACAAAGACAGTAGAGTCAAGTTTTGCCATTCTGGTGTAAACTCTAAAACTCAGCTTGCTGACAACATCTTTGGCTGCTCTTGAGGCTCAAAAGGGGAAATGTGTGTGGGCCCAATGTACTGTTGTTCTAATTGGAGAAGGATTAAGACAGTTAAGTGGCTACTATAAGCGCACCTTGGTTCAGTTTTGGCCAGATATTTACAGCATGCCGGAGATGTGCCAGGCACATATGCAGACATATTCCCTGTCCACAGTTTCTCAGAGCAGGGATGAAGGTACCACTTGTTGACTGGCACATGGAAAATACTTGTATCTAGATGGTGGTATGCTCTGGCTTGATACAGCGGGACTCCTCAGTTTCCTGTTCCACTGCATCAGCAACTTCTCAGCAGATTTCTGTTCCTAGAAAAATGGCTAGTTGTGCCCATGTGCTCTGTCTGGCTTTTGTTAGCTTCAGTAAGTCTGGAGGATGCTCAGGCAGAACATGTGTCCTACATACCCTCATCCAGGTCTGCCTAACCACAGACCCCACCACAATTTTCACATGGGATTTCTTTGAAGTGTTAACACAACTTATGTCTTCATTATTGCAATTCTTTTCATGTTTAACATTTTTCTTTATGTGGAGGCAGACTTTTGTTAGTGTCTCACCACTACATGGACACATAGTAGAGATTTTCTGAATAGTGTATGCTAACAATTTTTGGAACACTGACAGATCCTTTTGTGGTACTGCTAGGGTCACTTGTCAATACTATGGTTACCCCAGCGTAACTTCATGTGAGTACATCACAACCCCAGGGAAAGATGAAGAAGGCTACAAAGCATGTCTTTTTGCACCCATGGTGGGTATTCAAAAGCCAGGCAAAACTTTGTGTTTAAGTGACCACTAACATTCTATCCTGGTTGCAAGTGAATTTCAAACCTTTCTTTGCTGCTGCTGATTGTACATCAGTGTGATGAAGGTACAGTTTTTTAACAAAGCAACATTTTTGAAAAAGGGAAAAGCATGACTCTTCTACATATATAAAATGAATATACCACAAAGATTTTATTTAATTAAGTGAGGGAACTAACAAGGTATCAGGACCAATCTAATGGAGAACCTAAGCAAAAGATGTATTTATGGATCAGAAACATTGTTGAAATCAATTGGAGGGGACTGAAATTAATTGAAACCGATAGACAAGAATTATTTGATTATTACTGGTTTCTAAATGTTAAGCTTAATCTCTGCAGTCATGAAGAAACTACCAAAGAATAAAGGCATACATCTCTGTATATGTGTTAACTGGAATCTGTGCCATTTCATGGAAAAGATAGCACTTATGCTCTGATTAATATTTTTTAAATAATAGGCTCAGAAAACTCATGACTAATTTTTCAGTGGAACTCCTGAGTCCTGACTGTGGCCCCATCAGCTCAGTGAAAGCCACTTTCTCATTCTCAAGTGTGTCATGTCTCTGTGACCTTGGATGTCTACCTCTTTATACAGCATGCTCACTTTCTGTGAGCCTTTATCTATGTTGCTACCTTATCTTGAATTTCCTTCCACATTAAATGCTTATAACCTTTAGAGCAAAAACCCTTGATCATATTTCCTCCAAGAATTCATTGCCAGCCCTCCCCCCCCCCATTCTAAACTGTTATTTCACTTTCAATCTTTTGAGAATGTTGAACTTTATCTTAGTCCTGTACTTCTGGAAAATTGCAAAGCTTAAGAAATCACACTGCCTTTTGTGGTTCAGGAAATAGCTCTCTGCAAAACACTACCCTTCTCAATATGGGTGAGGTAATACTGCCAGGTGACCCCTTTTCTACCTGGGATGAGGCCAGAATAGGCTCTCCAAATTCCCATTCTGTGTCTCATAAATTGTTTTTAAAACTCATTTACCCATTGGTCAACTTGAACAAAATACGTTCTAATATGACTTCGCCAAATTTTGATTAGGCTCCTTTCTTTCTCCCAGCCCCTTAACACTGGCTCACCCAAAGCAAAGAATACAGTAGTTCCTCCTGACAACTGACTTGGTCTTTCGGAAAAATATTCTCTGATCAACTGTCTGATAAAGCTATTTGCTCTTCTCACTCTCTCACATTTGGATTTTTCTAGCCTGCTTATTCCTAACTATTCATGGAGGAACTTTTTTCCTCACTTTTCATATATTTGCAGGTGTTACCACAGGAGCGTTCTCTATATTATAGTTTTGCGGGTGGGGTATAGACTTCTTCTGCCTACTCCAGTTTTTTTTTTTTCTCATTAAGTTTATTGGGCAATGTCAAGAGTTTGATCCCTGGTCCAAAAAAAAAATTCTATACAATACAGAAAAAACCCTTAATATAATATACAAATCCTAGTAATTTCCCTGGTGCACATAAAAACAAAACTATACCTCGCATTTATTGGTGCATTTTAGATATATGTTATGGTCACATTCATCATTAGGAATTTGTATGTGTGCATTCTAATATCTACATTCTTTTTTCCCATTCCTCTTTTGTACTTTAATCTCTCCATCCTTCCTTATTTGCAAAAGCTTTGTTTCCATTTTTTCCTTCTTTTCTCATTTTTTCTTTCCTTTCCCACACCTCTTCCTAGTTTACCTTCTTCCTTAACATTTTCTTCATATTTTACAATATCTATTATACATTTTGGTCTTCATTTACACTTTAAATTTCTCACACAAGAGAAACAATTCAGTATTTACTCAGGTATATCCTTTTTCACTTAAGAGAATTGTTTCAAGGTACAACCATTTAGCTATAAATGTCTCTAGTCTATCATTCTTTATGGCTAAATAATACCCCATTTTAGAAAAAAAACCCTCACATATTCTTTATCCAGTATCTAGCTGATGGGCATTTGGGCTATTTTCAAAAGTTAGTTATTACAAACTGTGACACTATAAACCTAATGTTTTTAATTCTTTCATGAACATAGTCAGAAGGGGAATAGCTGGGTCGAAAGTGCCCTCTAACAGTCTGGAAGATAGTTTAGGTAGAACTCTTGAAGACACTGACATAGGAAAAGACTTTATGAATGAAACCTCATTTGCATGAGAACTAGCACCAAGAATCAACTATTGGGATCTGATCTTATTAAAAACCTTTTGCACATCAAGAGAAACCACCAACTGAGAGAAGACTTCCTCATTTGTTAATTGGGATCTTTAGCTGGGTTTAGCAACCTAACTAAAACAAGGCAGATTAACAGGAATGAAGCTTGAAAGTATTAGTGATTTTGATATCTTGATAGAGGCATTCACAAGGGAGTGAAGATCTGAAGAAATTATCAAAGCACTGAGCTTGTATACTTTTTTTTGACAAAGAATTAAATAACAGGAAAAAAGGTGTAGGTTAGGAATAGCAAATTCCAGGGAGGTAAGTCAGAAACGTGTGTGTGTGTGAGGGTACAAAATTATTTAGGATAACGATCATTTATATAAGTTTATTGATACAGATCCCCAGCAGCACCCTTTCTGTCACTCATCAAAAAGGTTATCATCTCCTATTGGAACATCTTTCTATAGGAATTTTTATGGCTTTTTAAGGGTTAAAAAATGACAGCTCAGCTTTCAAAACCTTTTCACAACTGTTGTTTAAGTGTCTCTAGCTCAAAAATGTTTATATCAGAGGAAAAGTTTAAGAACATATTCTACCCAATATCTCTGATTACAACCCTATTGAAGTAGTTCCTTTCTCCTTAATGCAGTAATCTCATCGAACAAAATCTCTACCCACCCAAGTCTGGATTTGACTTTATCTGGTATTTTTCTTTCATAACAAATTCTACACTACAATTTGATTACTCACAAGTTGCTTTATCAGAATTTAGTTATTTTTACATCTATATCCCCCCCTAAGAATTAGTAGCAGGTTACATAAGAAAAAGATCAAATAAATTATTTATAAGATCAGGTGAAAAGGGAAATTAAGAATGTGATAAATCTATAGCTAAAGAATGACAGATAAATATATGCTACAGGGGCAGCTACATCATTGCTGAAGTATGATGTTTCCTAGTAGACAAAGCAAAAAGGAAAATCTTTTAGGTATGAAATAGAGAGTTGACAAAAGAAGTCAACCACTTATAGAGAATTCATATATGTCAGTCTTCATATCCCAACCAGTGAGATAAATACTAAAGTCATATAATTGGGACTCTCTGAGGGCAAAAAGGTTTAAACTAAATAGTTTAAAGAAAACCTAGCTAATTGACCTGTGTCACATATTGGTACAAATTCCCCAATGTTTTGTGTGATTGTGAGCTGTGTATATAATGTACCAATGAAGTTTACTAAGTAATGCCAAAAAAAAAAAAAGAAAAGAAAAGAAAACAGAGCCACAATAACAAATATCTTTTATTTAGAACTGGTGTTCTGGTATCATTTCTTAAAGTGTGATTGTCTCCTCTGTGACCAAATCTTGTTTTAATGCTATCCAGGAAGTGAGAGTGTTTGTTTCTGCAGAACCACCTTATTTGTCTTTCTTCCCTGCTGTTATCTAGCCATAGAGCAACAGGAGATTAAAGACACAACAGTTAAATAGATAGCTCTTTAACAGGATAGTTTTAAATGGGAAAGTAAACCTTGATAAGCAGGATATATATATACATAAATTGGGACTTTCCATTGTAATTCTTTTCAGTCTTTTCTTGCCAACTTCCCTTCTATGATTAGAACATAGAAAGAAATAGAAGAGATAACTAGAAAACTTCCATCGTGTAGAAGTCCTTGAGGCCTAGAAAGAAGAACTTGTGTGTGATTAGGTTGATAAACACTGGGACACTAATGTGCTATTAGCAAAGCTATGCTGTGAAAATACTGGTTCATAAAAGTCTCTGGGTTGGGTTAGAGGAGGATGAAAGGAGAGAAAACACAATACAGCCATTTCAGTAGTTAGGCAGTAGTTTTGTATTGGCAGGAAGAGGAGGATCACAAGGCTTACTTGAGATCATGTCATAGAATTTGAAAGATATACAGTTTTAAAAAGCCCGGATGTGGAGGTGAAGGGTGGTGTATAGTTCTGCAACTGCTGTGAAGGTTGGCTGATGTGAGTTAAAGGATAATAAAGACTAATAACGAGAAGTCTTGGAGACAATCATTATGGGGGAAAGAAAATGTGGTCAACTTTGCAGCTATCGATTATGAGATGTAAATGTAACTTTCAAATGAGGAAGTTTAGAAGGTTATTGGAAATGATAGCCTCTTTGAAGAAAAAGTGAAAAGGGGAAAGTCCATTGGTGAGGACAGAGTTATAAAGCTGATTATATTTGGGGAAGCAAGAGGAGAAAGCAAGAGCTAAAGCTGGGGCAGAGAGATTGACCAGAGGTAGGGGAGCCACTGTCAGTGGAGACAGAGTTTGAATGAGGCTCCGGCCAACAATGTAAGATGCTATGGGGGAGGGAAGGAGAATAAGCTGCAAGATGAGCTCACCGAAATGGGAAAGCTCCAGGTAGGGTGTAAGAGGTGACAGTGGAAAGGCCACGGAAGAGATTAGGGTATTGATTCAATACATTGTTTGGAATTGAAAAGTAAGGGTTCAAAGGAAGAGAATGAGAGAGAGAATGATAATTAGTCTGGCTTCAGTAAGAGCAGTGTTTTAGGGTGTGGAAAGTCAAGCATAATACTCAGTTGCACTGAAAGAATTGGGAAAGAGAGTTTAGGGAAATATTTTGAAACCAAATGAGGGAAGTTGAAGAAGCTCCTATTCCATTAAATAATCTTATAGTGAAATTGATGGGATGGAATACCTTGAGGCCATAATGTTAAATGGAATAAATCAAATGCAGGTGCTTAAATATCACATGGCTTCTCTTTTATGAAAAATCAAAAAAATATAAATTAAAAGTAAAAGCTAATAAGGAATAGGGAGATAAATCTTTTGCAAAAGCAAAGGGAATCAAGACATGGGTGGAGGAGGAGAACAGAAGGGAAAGGGATGAAATATGATTAAGATGTGTTATATACATGGACCACCTCCACACAAGGTTTTCGAATGTACTACTCATGTGTACTGTACTAATAAATATATACTAATATACTCTTAAGCAACATGATAAAGATGCAATAAGAAGCAGCACTGTAAAGTCACTTCAAGTTAGTGAAGTTATTTTTGTGAAGAGCATTTTATGAAATATTTGGCAATAGGTAGTGTGGTGATCTCCTGAGAGAATGCAATGGTCAGAATATCTTTACACATAAGGTGGTAGAGTGTTAGGAGGGGAAGAGATTATCCTTTGGTTGTCCTGAGTAGATTGTGAAAATGACTGACTGGTTACTCCAGGCCAATTAGAATCAAGTCAGACCAGAAAGGGGCATTTGTCTCTCTGTGAGGCATGACAAAATTCAGTAAGCTAGTGGTCGGAGTGAATGATAGAGAAAAAAGTAATCAAGAGTAATAATTAGAGGAATAAATGGAAGAAAGGATCTGTGGTCGGAGAAAAAAGAGTGTTTAGAAGTGGAAACTGTAGAGGGAGTAGTGTCCCAGGGGCTATGGTGCTAGTCATGTGAATAATGAGATGCTGTCTCAAAATTTAAAGAAAAGAAAGATTGGGGATGGGGCTTAGCAAGGAGAACCTGATTCAAAAACTATTACCTAGTACCTTTGCGCTCTACAACCTGCCATAGCAAGCAGTGAACAAAGGCAAAGGCAAAGGCAAAGGGCTGAAGCTGGCACTTGATGTGAGTTTGTAGATAGAGAGGCGATAGATAACTAGGTGATATCTAGAAAGGATGAGAGGTTGAATGTGAAGGTAGGAGGCTTGGAACTGCTTCTGTATCCCCTCACAAAACCAGGACGAAGGTTTTCGGAGGCCAGAGACAACTATTCTTTAGAAGAGTCTTCATGAGATTTCCTAAAAAAATATAAATGTTCAACATCACTGGTCATTCAAGAGATGCAGATGAAAACAACACCGAGATTTCATCTCACCCCACAAACAATGGTTGCTATTGCAAAATCAACCAGCAATAAATACTGGCAAGACTGCAGGGAGAAAGGAACCCTTCTCCACTGTTGGTGGGATTGTAGACTTGTACAGCCACTGTGGAGATCAGCGTGGAGATTCCTCAGAAAACTAGGATTAGAGATCCCATTTGACCCTGCTAATCCCCTGCTAGGAATATACCCAAAGGAATTCAAAGAATCATATTGTAAAGTCATATATACACCCATGTTCATAGCAGCTCAGTTTTTGACAGCCCAGTCTTGGAAACAACCCAGATGTCCATCAACTGGAGACTGGGTAAAGAAGATGAGTTAAAAAAAAATAAAATGGAGTATTACTCTGCCATAAAGAATGACAAGTTTCATTCATTTATGTGCTTATGGATACACCTTGAGGACATGTTAATAAGTGAAATAAATAGATCCCAGATATGTAAATACTGTATCTTTTCACTGATATGAGAAACTGTAGATGTAAGTGAATTCTAGAATGTATGATAGATTTTGTAAAATAGGAAATATTCAAAGGGAATGTGGTAGGGGTACATAATGAGGGGAAAGAATAAATATGATTAGGAAAGAAAAAGAAATAGCATGTATATAAGGGTTGGGGGGTTGTGGGTGGGTAGGGATATGGGTAAAAATGAGAATTAACTTCTGTCATATACTGGTCCAAATTCCCCAATGTTGAGTGTGATTGTGAACTGTATATAAAATGTACCAATAAATAATTCAATTAAAAAATATAAAGGGTGGCTGGATGTGGTGGCTCACACCTATAATCCCAGGATTTGGGAGGCCAGAGGCAGGAGGATTGCTGAGTTCGAGGCTTGCTTAGGCTACATAGTTAGCTCAGGGCAAACCTGAGCTACAAAGTAAACCCTGTCTCAAAAAAAAAAAAAAAAAACAAAAATATATATAAAGGGTGAGTAGAGTTTTACCCTTATTTTACTTTTCCCCTTTTAAAATCAACAATTTAAGAGCTCGCTTCGGCAGCACATATACTAAAATCAACAATTTAAGGTTAATAATGGATTTGATCTAAAATGTTATACAAAGAATATAGCACCATCTTTTGATAGATAGTGCACTTGTGCTTTTAAGGCAAATGTACATGGAGCAAGGTAGCAATGTAGAATGGCAAAGCTCTCTTATGAGGCCAGAGCAGATTTTTCCCTCTCATTTTCTTGCTAGTCTTGGGCCATTTCACTGCTAATCTACACATCTATCAAAAAAACAGGAATGGGAAATGGAGAATTAAATCACAAATCTGTCAGTTTTGTTTTCCTTGGCAGTTCAGGTTAAAGTTTTGGTTGGGGCAGTGTTTGAAATAAATGACAAAAATTAGATTACTTGATGGTGGGAAAATTGTTATGGATAATTCATCATCTATTTGAAATGCTACCCATAGGCCAGGCTTAGGGTTTCTTTACCTGTTCAGTTGATATGTATATGTGTGTGTGTATATATATACACATACACACACATATACATACATATATATGTATATATATCAGTTATATATATATATCAGATATATATAGTTTACTGACCATATATATATACATATAATACACACATATACATATACATACACACATATATATACATATATATACACATATACATATATATACATGTATACATATATATACACATATACATATAAATACATATATATGTATATATCAGTTATATATATATCATATATATAGTTTACTGACCATATATATACATATATAATCTGAAATTTAGTCAGTAAACTAGCTTTTTAAAAAGAATTACACATTTTGTGTTACCGGGTAGAAAATAACAACAAAACCCTTAGAGTACTTGGGGAAATAGAATGTTGTGCTGCAGATTTATAGGTCTGAGTCTCAGATGTGAAGAAAAGAACATAGCATTTATTTTACAGCCCTTTTTGGGATGAAAGTACAAAAACTTGGTAAATTTATTTTTTCAGATATTTCAAGAGAAATATGCTTCTATTGCTATTAAAATCATAGTAGAATTTTTTTGCTAATTGTAGATTCTTTTGTCAGGAAACAGGCTGAAAGGTGAAACTTGGTTAGGTAAGAAAAAACTGCTCTCTTTTTAACTATAGGCTTCCTCTGTCTATGTATGAGAGCTATGGGAGTGTGACTCCATGCTCTGAATAGATGATAACTTTAGCAAGGAAGACCGTGGTATTTACCTTTCAATTTATGGTGGTTCTGAGAGGGATGGGGGAGGCTATTATTTATACCAGGAAAACAGATGTACATCAGGCCTATTCCACTAAAGCTGAGGTGTAAGACCATCCTACTTTTTTTTTTCTTTCTTTTTTTTAAATTGAATTCTTTATTGGTACAATTTATATACATCTCAAAATCACATATAACATTGGGAAATTTGTACCAGTATATGCCACAAGTTAATTCTCATTTTTACCCATATCCCTACCCACTCCCCCCTCCTCCCCCCTTTATAC
>PVIC010048518.1:0-13428 GCA_004025085.1 Thryonomys swinderianus | reverse complement strand
AAAAAAAAAAAAAAAAAAAAAAAAAAAAAAAAAAAAAAAAAAAAAAAAAAAAAAAAAAAAAAAAAAAAAAAAAAAAAAAAAAAAAAAAAAAAAAAAAAGTAGGATAAATTACATGAATATAGAATTTGAGGATCATTTTGATTGAGAAAATACTATACTGCTTATCTCTCTCACCTTTCAAATTTATAAACTGAACAAAATCAAAAGTATTAAGTATAGTATCTAAGGATTCTGAAAAGTAAGAAAAAGCAAGATGATTGAGGAAAGGAATCAAATGTTTGCCCCACACTGACACCTAATGTAGGTAGCTAACACAAACCTTAGAGAGAATGGAAAATAGCTGTTTTACTCAAGGTGTCAAAAATGTCAATATAGCTCAAATCTATAAATTTCATACAATTTTAATAAATGTGCCAA
Organism: Thryonomys swinderianus; assembly: GCA_004025085.1. NCBI lineage: Eukaryota > Metazoa > Chordata > Mammalia > Rodentia > Thryonomyidae > Thryonomys > Thryonomys swinderianus. Next base: position 13,011 of record PVIC010048518.1, on the reverse strand, counting down.
CTTCTATTGTTTTTGTCAAAATCAACAAATCTAAATAATTATATGAAAATGAAAATAACCAGGAAGGACTAAAATATCTTTAGTTATTAAAAATAAGGTAGGAAGTCTTGGTTTCTTGGTTGTGATTAGGTGACATGAGCCAGATTTATTCTCTTGCCTATGATAACTAACTTACTGATAAAAAATATGGAATGATGCTTTACTAGACTTAAGGCACCAGCAATAAAAGTCAGTAATATTTGAAATATTTGAATGAGAGAAACTATAATGTTCCTTTAGCTTCCTCACTGGAGAGTTCCCATATTACAATTAAGGGAAGCAGATCCAGGCTTAATCCAGCTGTGTCCAGAGTTGGGAGTGTAGCTACGGTAAGGCAGCCAGTATCCACAGGATAGGGTAACAAAGACAAGAAAATTGCACAGGTGATGCAGTCTGGTTGCCCAAAGCACCCCTCATTAATATTCAGTTGAATAATAATGAATGTAGCTCTGTGAGAAAGATATTAAAATCCTTTAAAAAAGTTACTCAAAGCAATAGAATAATTTCTGTGGTCAGTCAGGAATACTGCTCTCCAGCCAGACTGCGAACATTCATATTTCACAGGACATTAAGTCATTCCTTGTCTAGTAGGAAATAAAACTAAAACACTCCACTCTTCTTGTCTTTCCAAAAATAGTACAGGGGAAGATTTCAAAGAATCGAACTTTTACTAGTAACTTAAACACACCCCCCCCCAAAAAAAAAGTTCAAGAATAGTTAAGAGAATGAAAAAATTATCCAGAACTTAATGAAGTAGGATTCATAATAGCTGGTATCTACTAAAGAATGATCCATAATGCAAGAATGTGAAAAATGAATAGACAAAATATTAGACATCAGTGATGGAATTAGTATAAAAACATTTCAAGCATAACTTTCTACTGTATTATATATTTAACAACATAGAGGAACACATTAAAGACAGACATTAAAAATATTTAAGACCCAAATTAACTTTTTTTTTTTTTTTTTTTGAGACAGGGTCTCACTTTGTAGTTCAGACTGGCCCTGAGCTCACTATGTAGCCCAGGCAACCCTCAAACTAAGCAATCCTCCTGCCTCTGCCTCCCAAGTGCTGGGTTATAGGTGTGAACCCAAATTTACTTTTTAAAGATTGAAAGTATACTATTTGTAATAAATAATATATATATATATATATATATACACAGTTATTAACAAAAATGGAAAACTAGCTGAAAATTGAATTTAAGAATCAGCAATACAAGCTAGTCAAAATGAAAAATAAATGTGAAAAAAGCCTGAGGAATTGCAATCTATAACAGAAAACATGGAGGACAGAAGAACTTATTTGAAGAAATATTGGCTTAAGGCTTTCCAAAATTGAGAAAACTACAGGAAGAGGGAGGTCTTGAAAGCCTAATAACCAGAAGTACATCAGCAACAACAACAACAACAACTGAACCAGTACAACAAATTGTTAAAGTGTTCAAAAATAATGAAAAAAGAAAAGTTTAAGCAGACAGGAAAAGATGTTACATATTGAGAGAACAGATTCTTCATCTGAAATAATGCAAATAAGAGCATGTGCAAAAATGTTCCAGTTCCAAAAGAATAAAAACGGTAAAATGAACAAAAACCAAGTAACCTTGAATTTTATGCCAAGGGTATTGTTTTTGAATGATAAAAAACACTTTTTCATACTCTCAAGGTAGAAAGAAGTAAACAGAGCTGCTGCAAAAAAAAAATTAGGAGAAAAATCATTTATGCAATAGGAAAATGATTTAGAAACAAAAAATAACTCATGCACAAAGATACATGTCTTTTAATTTTATGAAATCTAAGTACTAATTTACTCTCTGTAAAAATAATGTATCATTGGGTTCTTAGCAAAATATAAAAACCAGAAGCCAACAAGTGAAAGGGTTTTACACTACAGTGAAATATTCTAACACTTTTGAAATAGGCTGTATAGCTAGCTGGGTGTGGTGGCTCATGCCTGTAATCCCAGCATTCAGAAGGCAGAGGCAGAGGCAGGAGGATTGTTGAGTTCAAGGTTTGCCTGGGGTACATAGTGAGCTTGGGGCCCAGCCTAAAATACAAAACAAGACCTTGTCTCAACACAAAACAAAACAAAACAAAATAAAAAACTGTGTTAATTTTGATTATAATAAACTATAAGCACTGTTAGAATAGAAAGTATTAGAATAGAAAGTCAGTTATAGCCATTAAGCCAAGAAAGACAATCAAAAAGAGACCTACAATAATTATTGAAAAGAGGGAAAAATGGAATGAAAAGGAAAGGGTTTGAACAAATACAGCAAGCAAAATAGAGATAAAATAATAAGATTATAGATTTAAACTAATTATGTTAAACACTAATAAGTGAAATAGATTACAGATATGTAAATACCATATATTTTCTCTGGTATGAGAACATGCAAATGTAAATGAGTTTTAGAATGTATGATAGATTTTGTAAAATAGGAAATATTCAAAGGGAATGTGGTGGGGGAATTTAATGAGGGGAAGAATAAATATGATTTGGAAAGAAAAAGAAATAGCATGTATATAAGGGTTTGGGTTGTGGGTGGGTAGGCATATGGTAAAAATGACAATTAAATTCTGTCATATACTGGTACAAATTCCCCAATGTTGAGTGCAATTGTGAACTGTATATAAAATGTACCAATACAGAATTCAATAAAAAGAAAAGAAAACTAATCATGTCAAGAGTAAAATAAAATAGAAGACCCAGAGATCATTAAACTTTTTCAGTGAAGGGCTTGGTCAAACACTCTAGGCTGTGTTAACTGTATGGTATGGCAATAGCTCAACATACATCACAGATGACGACTAACTGCTTAGGCACTGGCTAGTGTGGTCCTAAGAACAAATTTAATTCCGTAGCATTAGCTTCTGATTCATATTAAAAGTCAGATATTGTGAGTTCAGATTTTAAAAAAAGCCAGATCCTACTTTCTGCTGCCTATAATAAATCCACTTTACAGATAACAAATGTATTAAAAATAATATAATAAAAAAAGATACAGTATGTCAGTGTGAATCAAGAGAACTAGGGTAGTTAAAATCCACTTATCTACTTTGCTCTATATCTTCAAAATAATCTCAAATTTTGCATGTTTTAAAACCCTGGAAATTCTCCTATTTGTCTTGGTTATATTGTGATGGGAAAAGATGTTCAAAGAATAGTTTAAAACATTCAAAGACTATTTGTACAATAAGAAAAGCACTCTAAAGTGATAACAATAAACTAAAAGACAATATACACTACTTATAATGGCAAAGATATTAAATCAACTTGTATCCATTAAAAGGTGCATGGGATATACATATATATATATATATATATATACATATACATATATATATATATTTGTAGAATTGATTTTTGATTGGTTCTACTATTTCCTGTCCCCAACATTACTATATTTATTTTGTAATTGTTTTAAATTATTTAAAAACTGGATTCTATGTTTTGAAATTCATTTCATAATTTAAAAATTTAAAGTTTGCTTTGTTTATAATTTATTATTCCTTCTTTCAGCCTAAGTAGTATAGTACTGCAAATATCAACTATATATTTAGAAGGCTGCTTTTATTCAACTTCCAAATATATTTGCTGTGATTTTTGTGAATTTTTTTGAAATTTATTATTCGTTGTTAGTTGATTTTCCTAGGTCAAAGAATAACATACATCATTTATAATTTAAAGATTTAATTTTTAAAACTAATATTTTTTCTTGGGATTCTACTTTTCTAAGATTTCAAACATGAAGAGCAAATTGTATTTTTCTAAAGGTAAAATTGTATATATTATTAGTATATACCTACCATATTTTACCAGAACTACAAATATGTATGAATTTTTATGTAGATTATCCTTAATGGTTAATAAAGTATAATTTTAAATTTATAAGACACAAGTCCGTGTATAACCATAATTATAATCAGTTTAGGTGTTCATTCTTCTTTTATTACATACGATTTTTTTTTTTTTTTTGAGGCAAAGTCTCGCTTTGTAGTCCAGGCTGGCCCTGAGCTCACTATGTATCCCAGGCAAGCCTTGAACTCAGCAATCCTTCCTGTCTCTGCCTCCCGAGTGCTGGGATTATAGGAGAGAGCCACCATGCCTGGCCATTACATACAATTTTAACTTTTCCCTGTTACCTGACATATCATGTCTCATGATGATTAGATCTATATTATTCAGTATTCAAGAAATTTTTACTCTCTACTATGAGTCAGGATTTTAGTTGGCCTTTGAAGATAAAGAGTTGGTTGAAACAGGGAATATTTCTGCTCTTAAAATACTTAACATATGGTAAGGAAAATAGAAATTCACACACACATATATGTTGTGTGTTTCATTTATCTTGTTAATAAATGCAGGGTACATTTGTCTTTTAAGTATTCAAATATTTATGCATGTACACATGTAAATTTTAGATATAGTATTTATTTACATGAAATGTTAGTACTTGACAGTATATAGTTTCTTGGAAGAATATAAGGCAAGGCAAAATAATAGAACATAATAGAGTTGAATGCTATTTAGATGAAGAGAAGTCTTCATCAAAGATGTATATGTGATATTTAAGTTCAGTTTTGAATGAAGAGAAGGAAGACAGGTAAAAAGATGACATGAACATTCCAGACAAAGGGAGAAGTATGTGCAACAGCTGTGAGATGGGATTAAAGTTGTTGATGCAGAGAGAATAGCAAGAAGGTCAGTGCAACCGTAATATTCATTAAAGTCATAATGGATATTTGATTAATGATTTACTTAGAAGCAAGATAGTAATAACTAAAGCTGGGACACCGATTTATTTATTTATTTATTTATTTATTTATTTTTTGAGACAGGGTCTCGCTTTGTAGTTCAGGTTAGTGCTGAGCTCACCATGTAGCCCAGGAAAGCCTTGAACTCAGCAATCCTCCTGTCTCTGCCTCCCGAGTGCTGGGTTTATAGGCGTGAGCCACCACGCCCAGCTGGGACACCAATTTTAAAGTTTGTCTGGCTGAGAGTTCACATATGCTTGGAAAAGATGGTGGCAGTGGGAGTGGTGAAAACAGTTTAGATATGGAATATATTTTAAAGATACAGATGAGAATTGTGTGGATTCATCACATATATGAAGGCAATTATGTAATTATTTGAGTTTGAGCAACTGAAGCAAATATGCCATATTTTGAAGTGGAGAACAGTACAAAAGAAACATGTATATGGGCTGAGCCAGAATTTTTTCTTTTGTGTTCTGTTGGTTAAAATTGAGATAAATAGATTATATGGCATTTGGCAATATGGAATATAATAGATGGTTCTGGAGGTGAAGGGACAAGTTGGGAAGTGGTTTAAGTTTGGGATTTAAGCCCATCGAGATTGGTAAAATTATCAACAGAGATGTCAGTGATGGAAGAGAAGAGCCATATAAGGATAAGGGCTAGGCAGTGACTGTGTAGAAAGGAAGCTAAGGAAATTAAGAAAGAGTGGTTATTAAGACAGGGAAAATTCCAGTAGAATGTCATCAAATTGTAAAATTACCTAAGGTGGAAAGGAATGTGCTGAGTTTCAAAAATGTCTTTGAGTAACTTGAAAAATTCAAATCAACAATTGCATTTGGCAAGATGGAAGTCTTTATGAACTGAAAATGAATTCCTTAAGTGGAGTAGTGAAAAGGAAACTCAGGAGAGTTAAAGTTATATTGGAAAGTAAAAAAGGAAAGTGACAAACCTCATTAGAATATAATCGAAATAGAGAAGTCTGGTGACCGGATGGACTAGGAGTTCTGAGGGACACAGTTCTGAGCACACATCTCTTGAGGCATAGTTGGTATCTCCAGGGATCCTGTTTGTCCTTCTTTCTTGTTGCTGAGTGAAATGCCTAATTCCATGTTTTAAAGGAGGAGGGGTTTATTTTGACTTACAGTTCCGATTCTCTCCATGGTTGGCACACTCCAAGGCAGAAACAGCATGGCATAAGGGTCTGCCTTGGAGGAAAGCTGTTTGTGTTACAGCAGCCAGGTCAGGTTCCCAGTTAGTCTCCTTTCCAGCCAGACCCTATCTCCTCACAGCAAGTTAGCTGTATTATTCTCATGCTGCAGTCAACTTCCTGGTGAGTACGTGAGGCTTTGGCAGGATATTCTTGATGTAAACCATAGCACTAGCCTTCAACTGTGTGAAGAGATAAGAACACAATATGACCTTGGCTGGAGTTGTGGAGACTCAGAGTCAGGGAACCAGAAGTGGGCTTTAGCTGTATAGGAGGTAAGCAACGGTACTGTCATCCCAGATGGGAACACATCGAACCAGGCTGGGCCCTGAGGTAGGAAGAGGAGTCCAAGGATGCAACGCCTTGTCACACAGAACCATATTGGAAGGAGTAGACATGGACCTTTAGACTCCAGTAAGGGTGAAGTTTCCCGAAAGGGAGGAGACACAAAACTAAGCATAATGATGTTGAGCAAAAGCTGAGTTCAGAACATGAACACCAAGCCTATATCAGCAAACAGGAGACATGGGGGATATTGACAGAAATAAATGTTTACCCTCTAAGAAGAAGAACGCTTTCTAAAGTTGGCCTTGTTGATTTCTCGCAGGCAAATTTACAGGAGAGATTGCTGGATATAGAAGACATATTACTATTACAGAAAAAAAAATAATCCTGCTACTTTTGCATATAACTGACTAGTAGAGAAAAATAAAAGCAAAAAGGGAAAAGAAGGAGAAAGACAGAGGAGACTTGGAGGACTATAAGATGAGAGAGAGGGTGATTAGCATTTAGGATGTGGAAATTCTTTAATGTTAGATTGGTTATGTTCATCATGAGAATAATCAAATTTTGGAGATTTGCTTTCTGTGTATTGCTGCTTTTAACCCCCCATTTAGTAGAGATCAATGTCTCTGTATTTCTAAAGGCCTATGAACTTTGAATAAATTAATTTTGACTTACTAACAAATGTGAATAAATATTTGTTTGTGTTTTACTTTCAATATAATTAAGTTACATTTTTAAGTGGATTGATTCTAGGCTCTGGTCCCATGTTGGTTATTTGAAAATTTTAATTACTCATTAAGTCATTAAGGTGATTGTTTTGCTGAAGGGTGATGATGTAATTAATGATTTAAGTGGATTTCATCAATTATATTTAAGAAGTCAATTCATGACTCTTTCAAAGCCCAAATCAAGTTCCTACTTCCTTTTACTCTGTTCTAAACAATGATGAAAGACAGTTAAGTGTTCCCTTGGAAGTGGATGGAGATGGTTTAATAGGTTTTGTAAAACTCATAAATGAGGTAAATAGTCATGTAGTCATGAGTAAGGTTTGTAGAACTGATTAAATCATAACAAACCTAGTTTAATTTCCAGAATATTTCATCATGAATTTCCTGAGGAAAATCATATCCTCACTTGTTTAATCATATAGGAAGTAGACTATAATAATTACTATATCCTGTTACTTGCTCAAGTTTTCATAACATTATTAATATGGTTTTAAAAATGAAGGAATTGCAATATATACAAAATATTTAGCACTCTTAATATTTCAGTCTCAATTATAAAAATATCTCTTATAAATACAAAATACTAAGACTATATGTAAAAAGATATGGATTGACATGTGGAGACACTTTAATGTTTCTGGAGTATCTCTTAATATTTGTCTCTTATTCATCCTGAAAGCATTGAGTCCCAAATTTTCAAAGCTGTGGCATATCAAGCCTCAATCCTCTAGTTTAATAGTAGATATGACCATTTGTTCTTTAAAAGAAGCTTTGTGATATCTTTTGTTGGCTTTCTATTGCTTCCTTTAGCTTGATCCTTTCTAAAATTGAGAATGTTTCACAGAGATAGGTGTTTTTTTTAAAGTTTTGGGATAGAGGCAGACATTTAATTGTGAAGAAAAATAAAATGAAAACCCAGTATTTACAGATGAGAAGTGTCCAATATAATGATATTCATAAATTGTTAAAAACTTCCAAAAATTAAAAACAATCATATAAAAAGTACAATATAGTCCACCTTTCCATGTTTGGAGCAGTAGAATAATTACATAACACTTACTAATTTTGTGCTGAGTGCTTACTATATGCCAGTCAGTTTTCTAATTGTTTTATAAGAATTATTTTAAGTTAGTGTTTTTTAGTCTCAGGAATATAAAAAGTTTTATTCAGATAATTCTTTGTTACGAGGATAATAGTGTGTAGGATATTTAGTAATATCTTTAGCTTCTACCTAGTTGGTGCCAATAGCACCCTCACCCTAATCTCCACTTGTTATAGATACCAAAGATATCTGTAGCCTTGACAATGTATCTTTGGAAATATTTTTCTTGCTTGATATCTGCTGATTTATGCTGTGAAAAAACTTCGTGAAATTTGTTCCATAGAGATTTTTACCAAGATGGAGAGAAAAATGCTTTGAAATTATTTTCCCAAGATAAGCAAACCAGAAATTTGACAGGATTTAATCTAAGTACTTGAATGCCTTAGTTCTTGTTCTTACATACTACATTATAGTACTTCTCAAACTCTTCCTCAAGAGAAACAAGGATTTATACCAGTGATTTGAGAAAGTAGACTTTAATCAAATGTGAATTTTTTTAAATTTTTTTTTGAGACAGGGTCTCACTTTGCAGTTCAGGCTGACCCTGTGCAGCCCAGACAAGCCTCCAACTCAGCAATCCTCCTGCCTCTGCCTCCTGAGTGCTGGGATGACAGGCGTAAGCCATTATGCTCCACACTGTGGTATGTGGTATTGATTGCTGGTGAGCTTGAGTCAACACACCCAGCATTGTATGTGGTTACCAGGATTGAACTCAGGGCCTTGTGCTTGCGAGGCAGGTGCTGGAACCACTGAGCTAAATCTCCAGCCCTCAAATGTGAATTTTTGATAAATCCTATATATGTCACACAGTTTTGAGAGTGGGGAATGAGTGTCTGAAAAAGATTTGAGGAAATATCAATTGAGAGGTGAGCTCTTCTGATTTTAGACTAAGACCCATCAGGAGACAGGGATTCTAAAACTGCCTATTGTTTCAGAGTACACATTACTCTAGATATTTATGAATTGTCTCATGAATTGTCTCTCTTCTTTCCTGGGTTTTGTACAAATGGAAAACAAAAACAGAAACAGTGAAACATTCAATAAAGTCCCAGTGTCAGAAGAAGTGACTCAGTTATGTTTGACCTGAAATTACAATGTCCAGCCTTATTGTGATTCATTTTAAATTTGTAACTTTCAAGATATTAAAGTGGTGGTATGAATTGAATTCATTGATTTTATAACACTTATTTTTTTCTTGTTCTGGTTTTAAAAGCTGTTCATACACTTATGCTGACCACAATTTTTCAGCAAGAATAGTTATGAGCCCCTACTGTATTCTAAATGACCTAAAGCACTAGCTTTCAGTTCCAAGTGACATGGATGGAAAGCCTTAGGGATATCCTTTGAAACTATTCTGTAAATCAATTAGTGAGAAACTACAGTGTCAATCCACTTTGTGATGAGATGTGTCCAATTCTAGAGTAATTTGTGTTCTAAATATAAAAGTTTCCTGAACTCACTTTCAATTTCAGGAATCTCTACTACTTTCTATTAGTGCTGTCAGATTTCTATCTGTGGTAAGTATAGCATGAAATCAGTATCTAACTTTGCTTCTCTGAGCCTTATATCTCTGGCAGTTATATTTCCAGTTAAGAGCAGAACAGAGATTATATACAACTGAAGCTGAATGTCAACTTATATATTCAAACAGCAAATAAATTACCCCAGTGCATATTCTATTTTAGAATTTGTCAACAAAGGGATCTAGTACCTAAATTTAGTTCCACATTTACCTACTTGGACTCCTCTGATATTATGAATGTATTTCTCTGAATTGCATTGTTTTCATCTTCACAGTAAGAGACCAGGTCATTGCATTTTATATTTTGAGAACATAATATATATTAAGGTTTATAATTTTCTTCACTATAGATAAACTTCCATGACTAGAATTTAAGATGGTTTGTGATTTTTTTTTTTGTTAGAGCTATGTTCTGAGACAGAAATTGTATCACCATATTGTAGTTGAGGAGATGGAAATGTAATTTACTGTTAAAGCTTTTGCTTACTGTGAAAAGACTCTGAGTTAAGTTCCCAGCACACAGAACCAAAAATATGATAAGGGTAAAAATCCTAAATGTCAAAATATTGAGTATTTGTTATGGTTACTTCATTAATTATTGTTGGTCTTTCAAACATGTTGAATATTATAGAATTTTTCCCTAGAGTCTGTAACTGGGTATGAAAATTGCTAGTAAATTATAGTTACATTAATTAGAAAGTGAGGCTTTCAAAGAATATACAGATTTCTAGGAGTATATTAAAAGGTATCTCGCGTATAGACTTGCCTGAAATCCTAGCCCAAAGCCAATCTGGGAATGGGGTATATCTTCCAGCTAAAAGTAAGCATGGAACATTAATCAGTACATTCTTTTGATATGTGATATCTGTCTTTGGTTTCTAAATATATTTCATATCATGACTTAGACTTTCTAACTGGAGGAAGTAATGTTTATTTCAAAGCTACAATACAGTTGATTGGTAAAAAAAAAAAAAAAAAAAAAAACCTAAGAATTAGTTGCAGAATATCTAGGCTTCCAAGAGATATGCAAAATCTAGACAGCATAGTTATCCTTAACTCAGCATGTGTTCTAGAGGTAACTGTACTGGGCATATTTCCTGCCAAGCAACACTTGAGTGAAACCTAGGAGTCAAATTACAAAAGGATCTGGCCTTTCACATTAATAACAGCATTTCCAAGATGGAAGTTACATTCTAGGATAATACATGCCCAGGAAAGTATCATGCAGATTTAATTAAGAGAGCTATTTTCCATTGTGAGTGCAATTTAAAAAAATTACAAATGAAATTAAGTTTCTTTGAATTTTTTCTGAGTGTCCTTTTCCCCCTATGAGATCATTCTTTTATATTTCAGTATATTTTACTTCCACCTTTGTCCATAATTTCTGTATGCCTTAACCAGAGTGTAATTCATGTTATGTTATTCAAATTTACATAAAAGATACCATTTTATAATTGTTTATTGCTCAACATTAGATTTTTGAAACTTATCCATATTTATCCATACACATACACTTGAATGATTTTATTTCTGTGAAGCAATCCATGTGCAAATGAAGCACCATTTTGTAATGTGATCACATATTGGTAGGTACCAAGATTATTTCTGATTTAGTAGTTTGGCAGAGATTTCATAGTAAACATCCTCATACAAGGCATTTTATTTCAGTGTGTAAAGGACTTGCTTTTAGCTCAGACATCAGAGTTGAATTTCTGATGACAAAGGGCACACATCTTTAACTTTATTAGAGTTTTACAAATTACTTTCCAATGTGATCTGTGCCAAATTGCATGTCTTAGAATAATGTTATTTCATAATTGTCAGTAATTGTTACCAAATTTTAAATTTCTGCCAAGTTTGAATGTTTTGAGATTGACTTGCTGTGCTATTTCATATTTTGATATTTGAAGTACTCAGTCTTAAATTCTATATACCCAGTCATTGTAATTTTTATTTTTTTATATAACTAAGTGCTACTTGGGAGGTGTAAAAAATACTTTGATATTCTAGTAGAGAGTGGATACAAAGAGGCAGAGTTTATAGCCCTAGCCACAGATATTCACTGAGACTCAGCCTCTTGTTGCCCAAGTTTTTATCTAAGGGACCAGGGACATAGAAACCTCAAAATACTGCATCCCTCATTACATTACACTGTGACTTTGAGAGAGAAAAATGTGAGTGCACTGGGCAATGAGTTCTGGAGGATTTACCAGCTGCATATAGAAAAGCTTCATTATATAATGTGAAACTAAGCAAAACTGCTTTTACTTTCCACATAACCTTTTAAGAGAAATATTATTTGACTGCATGTATATTTTCGGTATGTAATGGATTTAGGGATAATTAATAAGGTAGAAGTAGAAAAACAGTCATCATATAAATTGTTTTTTACTTAATAAATCATCAAAACAATACTTCTTAAATGGTTTCAAGAAAACCAATTGCTAAAACCCTCAAGAAGTGGCACCAGTAGATGTTGGAGGAGGTGAGGAATATCTTAACTCATTATGTGATTCTAGGACCAAATATGAGAAGCTGGCTATGTACTGTGTAATGAAAAGACACTCTTCGGTTCATGGCTTTTGTGGCTGGAAAGTCCATGGTTTGGCATCTGGCAAGGGGCCATCTATATCTGCTACAGCATGGTGGAGAAGAGAAAAGGGAAATGGCTTCAGGAGAAGAGATTAGGCACCTAAAGTGTCCTTCCTTTTTATCAACCCACTCATCTATTTGGCTTCATAGATGTGTCCCTTTCTGATGAGACAGACCTTGATCACTCTGAGTAGATGGCCATTATCTAATAACTTTCCACAAGGATATACCACTTAAAGATCTTTCCAGTTTCCTGTAGCATTACACTGGAGACCAAACTTTTAGCATGTGAACATTTGGTGAGCACTTTTAAGTCATATAAAAATTATGGCAAAGACAATGAAAGAAGGTCTTCTTGCACATTTGTTCTTTTTTTTTTTTTTTTTTTTTTTAAAGACAGGGTCTCCCTTTGTAGTTCAGGTTGGCCCTGAGCTCACTATGTAGCCCAGGCAAGCCTCAGACTCAGCAATTCTCCTGCCTCTGCCTCCTGAGTGCTGGGATTACAGGCATGAACCACCAGGCAGGTACTGTAGTATGTGGTATGTGGTACTGATTGCTGGTGGGTGTGAGCCACCACACCCAGTATTGTGGTATGTGGTTACTGGGGATCAAACCAGGGAGGGACCTTGTGCTTACTAGGCAGGTGCTGGAACCACTGAGATAAATCTCCAGCCCAGATTTGTTCATTTTTAGAAGACAATCACATTACAACTATTTTTCAGTGTGTACGTTTTTTTCACTACTGCAAATGTACTTGACAGTGTCAAAAAAA
>PVIC010048517.1:0-13486 GCA_004025085.1 Thryonomys swinderianus | reverse complement strand
TTTTTTTTTTTTTTTTTTTTTTTTTTTTTTGAGACAGAGTCTCGCTTTGTAGTCCAGGCTGGCCCTGAGCTCACTATGTAGCCCAGGCAAACTCGAACTCAGCAATCCTCCTGCCTCTGCCTCCCCAGTGCTGGGATGACAGGCATGAGCCACCACGCCTGGCTCTAGGTTTCTTTTTCAGGTTGCAGATTTCGGATCTTTGTTTCTAGCACGTGCATTTAATACTCTGAATTTCTCCAGCTGCTTGTGGAAAAGCCATTCACTTCCCAATTAGCTCCCATACCTGATTCTCCAGATAAATTCTCTTTGGTTTTTCTCCAAGACTCCTTATCTGAAGTTCTAGTATTTTTCTGGACTTTTCTGTAATTAATGAGATAAGAGACTGGAGGACCTCATTCAACTCATTCTCATCAAGGTGTGAGCAAGGGTATTTGCATTTTAACAGTCTGCAGCTTTCCCTGGAAACCCAGCCGCAGAAAGAAGGAACTTGTCACTGTCCTCAGAATCACTCCCATGTGGAAGTTCCAAAAACTAAGCAAAGGAAGCACTGGGAGGAAACGGATAAGTAGATACGATGGTCTAGTCCTGCATGGATTTGTTACCCCCAGACCAACATCACCGGCATCATCATGTGAGAATGCGTCATAAATGCAGATTCTCAGACCTCACCCAGATCTGCTGGTCCAGAACTCTGGGGTCTGGCCCAGGACTCTGTGCTGCACCAAGGCCTCCCAGAGGCCTGAGGCAGCTCCAGTCTGACACGCTGCTCTGGTGGGCAGAGAACTCAACACCTGACTTAAAGCCCTCAGGAGGCTTTGCAGTCTTAAGTTCTCAGAGTGCGCTTTAGAATTATTATTCAAAATAGACCTGATGGATTCACATTTAGCCAAGGCAATGGCTGTCTCAGAAAAGGTCACTATGAATATTCAGTGAAAGTTGGGGATGCTAACATATTCATATCATTGTTCTCTGTGGCTTTAAAGGATGGCCAGAAAGTAGCTGCTAGATTTATCCACGCAAGCAAACAACAGACATTTTCAGAATGTAAGTACAATTTATCATAAATAAAAATTTCAGCCACGTGCTAACACATAGTGATGGTATATTTTCATGCTTTTTAAAAAGCTCTATTCTGAACTATTTCTTTTTAATCATTACATACATATGGTAGGTTTTTTAAATGTCATAAAATTCTTCCCAGAAATGAAAATGTGCTCTAAGAATGCAATCAAAACTAACTTCTGCTTCAAACTGAGCAAGCTGTGTTAGAGGTCAGTACAAAGCACTGAGTCCCCTGGGGCTGAAAGATGAAAGAAGCCACACAGCATCCCTGACCCAGGAGCATGGGCTTAGCTTCCAAACACAGAAAGGAGTAGCCATGTCTTTCCTTCATGGGTCCTAAATACTCGTAGCCAGACAGGATCTCAGGTGCCCAAAATTTCTTTCCTTCTTGGTTTGTGTATGGCCACCATCCTTAGTCTAAAATCTGAAATGCTCTGAAATCTGAAATTCGGTGATGATATATTAGTCAAAAACTTTGATCTAGGAAAATTAGGGGCTTCAGAGGTTCAGATTAAGGATACTCAACCGTATTATCTATACAAATATTCTCAGAAGATCCAAAATTCTCCCAAAGTGGAGATGTTTCTGGGCCCAAGCATTTTGGATAAGGGACACTCAACCTGTACAGACCAAATCAGGCCACGGCTTAGGAGCAGGAGCAGAGTGAAACAGGGAACAACATGGTGTATGTTTCAAAGATGAAATAGAAAGCTGCAGACATGAGAAACAAGGTTGTCTATTTTCACTTTTAAAATGCTGCTCCGCCATCCAGCCAGCATTGGATGTTCGTGTCCTTACTCCTTAAGATGGGTGATTTTAAGATGGGTGATTTCATGAGCAGGAGCAAAGGACTCTTTCTCCACTGTGTGACCTTTCCTCTGCTCACTAACAGGCCCATCAGCAGGCAACCGGCTGAACCGAGAGTCACTGGGGTTCGCACCAATCACATTTGGTACTTGTTAGCAACTCTGACTCAAAACAGAAAAATTCTCTGGACAAGAAGAGTTAAAAATCAGATTTTGTTTCTTTGCAGCTAGATTTCTATAATCCTTAATTCTGCTTAGCACTCATGGAAAAGTCCGAGTTCTCTGTGGAAGTGTTCACTATGCCACCTTCCATTGGGCCTCATTTTCCTCACTTCTTGACCTCATTAAGCCATCTGTGACACTGGAGCTGAAGAACTAATAAGGACAACCAGGAGAGCACACGCAGACCTTTCATCCACAAAACCAGTCTCACACAAAACGTATTTTGGGAGAAGAGGTTTGGGAACAAAGTGAAAATTTGGGTTTTGAATAAATTAAAGCGAAGCCATAAACTGGTATTGAAACATAGACCCTTCTGCCACCTTTCTTTCTAATGCCAAGGAGCAGAGGGCATGCCAGGAACCACACAGGCCCTGAAGACCTCATAAAAGGGAACTTAAAAGCAAGGTCATGGAGAAACTAAATGTCTGAATAGTTTCTAAAGTATTCTAGAATGCTCTACTTTTGATTAAGCACTATGTAAGCATGGTCAGGTAACTATAAATGCAGTAATTCAAATATAGTTGAACTGCTAATGTCAATGGTATCTTTTGGGATTTGGAAAATATATATTCATAAGGAAAATGTGTCATGACTGTTAACTGTGATAATAAAGGTGACTTCAGTAAGAACCACCTATGAGAGTAGTAAAGTTCTGAGTTTGTCTGTGGATGATTGAAATGTAGATTATAAATTTGCTTCCCTAGTAAATGCTGACAAATGTATATATACTCTGGATTTCTAGATTAGATAATACCTTTAAATCACCACACCTTTAGATAATGTCTTCTGCCATTAGGGTAATGATTCAACATGATGCTAATACTAAGAATAAATCTCGTAGAAATAACTATAATCTCAGTAGGCCTTTATTCCTATGTTCGCTTTTCTGTTTAGTATCACCTCTTTTCAGCATATTCAGTGTGAATAAATTGATCGACAGTGAATATTGAGAGTAAAAGGATTTTTTCTCTCTATAATACATTGATAACTTAGCCTTCAGCTGTGCTTCTCAACACTTAATACATTTCTATCAAAAGTTAATTATTCCTCACCTCGTGTTTTTCCCACCTACCCCTATTCTTCTCCTCTATTACAGGGATTTGAGAACCCTCCCTCTTCACTATAATGACTATAACTTTACGCTTTCTGATCAGAATGAGACCTTAAACATTTGAGATGTTTGGATGCAAAATATTTTCAAAGAGAATCAAAGGAGCTCATGAGACCCCATGAAAAGTAACATTTTCTATGCTTCCAGCTGCTCGGCTTCATTCTGATACATTAAAAGTCTTTGTTCAAATTTCTCCAAATTTTGAAGTTTTACCCAGACCTCAAAATCTGCTAACATCCCTGAGAGAACAAAGCCATAGACTTTCAAGAGCAATTCTAACCCATCTGCCCCACACCATTTTTAAAAATGCACACGGTGACAGGATGAGATGGCAGATAAGCACAACAAGGTCACCCTATGTTGCTTTCCTAGTGACAGAGCCCACTAAAATTAACTCAGGTAACCAATGATGTAACTGCACTTTTCTCCAGTACATTAGACAAAAAAAGTCCTTACCAGATTCAATTAAGAGAGTCTAAAAACTAGGAATAAAGTTCATTACAATCAGAAATGTGAAGTGCTTATTTGGTGTGAAGGCTTTGCCTCCCCAGTTCAGCCATCTGGGGTGCTAACAACACAAAAGGCCATAGAAGTCATAGAGGGGAAAAAAAATCCAAGGGTAAAGAACTAATTGGCTCTGCAGGGTTACACCAAACAGGAAGAGGATTTCCAAGAGTGGTATGAAAACCTCAAGCAAGCAAAACTGTAAACTTGAGTCACTTCTTCACTGGAAACCCAATCTCTTCAAGCAGACATCTGAGATTAAACCACAAAGTAAACACAGCTCTGACTAACAGGTTTGCCTGGGCAAAGGTCCTACCAGGCAAGTAAGTGCAGCAGGAGGGTGAGAGCTCAGCAGATGTGGCCAGCTGTTGACTGGGAGTCTCTGCTTTCCTGAGGCAGACTGAGGGGCGACTGGTCCCACAGGCCCAGATCTAGCAAATCTCCAGCAATGGACTTTTCCACCTTTAGTAATTGAAAGCACTTTATAAGATTCAGTCATCTAGACATGATCAATATCTCTCCACCACTATTTTATTCTCTGGGTTAATCCCTTTTATCCTTTATGAATGGAGGCACATGATTCATGGTAAACTGAACATCTACAAGGCATGAATAATACTATAGGGTTTAACTTTTTTTACTTATCACAATAGATGACACATTACATTCTCCCCTTCAATTTGAACACACGTACCCCACTATTCTTGTCACTTCCTCAAGCAGGTCTGAAGTCCTCTTTTTTTGAACGTCTTAAGTTGCTGTCCTGATTGCTCTGATGTCCCGAACTGATTCAAAATGTTTACCCATCATAGTCATCTTGACTTTGTGGAAAAGCCAGAAGTCAGGTGGTGCCAGATCCAATGAACACGGTGGATGAGGACACACCACCAAGTTTTTATGAACCTGTCTCCCCTTTGGATGGTAATAGTGGCAGCGTTTACCATATTTCTGATCACCCTATCAAAGACAAAAGAGGACACCCAGAACTGTGCAAGCACAGTGGCATATGTGTGTTCAAACTAAGGGGAAGTATTTTGAAGAGGATTAATGGCAACTCTCACTGTAACAAAAGTCTTTGGGTTTTTCTTGGTTTTGTTTTTTATTTAGACATTCTATCACACCCCATGTATCTGCACCGGTCAGTGCTTACTTAGTCTTAGGATGAACCTGGCAACATCTGGAATCCATTTTGTTGGAGACAGTTCTACATGGCTGCACCCTTGCTGGATGGATAACCCCTCCTGGTGAGGAGAAGACACGGCAAGAGGAACCCTGATACATGCAGGGAAGAAGGAGAACTCAAAGATCGGGTTAGGATCTGAGTTAGGAACAAAGGAGCAGAGACGAACCCTGGGATGACTGCCCATTATTGGTTGTTGTCCCAAAGCCAGTTTTCTCTGTGTACACTGGCAGCTCCAATGACAGCAGGAAGCAAGTCTATGCCCCTCACCTGGCCCCATTCCAAACTCCACATTCCAGAATCTGTTGACTCCACTCCACTCCTGCTCTGACTTCTACATTTGAGGCTTCTCACCTCAAAGGCTCAACTCCTTTTTTTCTCTTCCCAATCCCACTCAAATATCCTCTAAAGAGTGATGTTCAAAGCCAAGCCTGGGGTACACACCTATAATTCCAGAACTCTGAGAAGCCAAGACAGGAGGATCACAAGTTTGAGCCTAGCCAAGCAACTTGGTGACTTAGCCAGACCTTATCTCAAATTAGTAAAGTAATTTCAAAGGCTGGGGATGTAGCTTAGTATAAAAGCACTGATTTTAATACTCAGTCCTGGGGGGAAATGATAATCTACTCAGTTATCCAAGCCTTAGAAATCAAAGTAGGTCATTTCTCAAATAATTTCTTTCCTTATCCTTGTGTCTATTAAACATATACCTGTCCATGAAAGGAACAAATATCATAAACTGTGTTCATTCAACTTTTTCCATTATCACCTTCTCTTAGAAATCTTTTTAGACAGCTCTTTCTGAACACACTCTCCTGTGAATTTTTAATGCCCTAAATGTATAATGTATCTGTGTATATAATCTCTGTGCATCTTCACCTTATGAATGAACAGAATAAGATTTTTTTTTCACTCTCAAGAACCAAGCTTCACACCCCTGGTGGAGATGGATGACCTTGAAGCCTGCAACAACTGTAGTCATGGTGCCCCGCGAATTCACTGCCTCGCTAATACATAACGGGATATAAATGACCGAAAGGGCCATCTTAGATTGGTTATCTGCACTGAGGAGGCCCAGAGCAGGCCCAGCTCCCTCCTGAGGTTCCTGGAGCTGGAACCTCTTTGCCGGATTTCTGAAGGAGTCTACAGAATTAGCAAGCGTTGCCTTCAACTTAATGCCTAACCCTTGTTTCTTCTTTTTAGTCTCGTACTCAATGATTATCAATGGTGTTAGTTCATTTTCTGTTATCAACGACAGAACAGCACAGACAAAGTGAGTTATAAAAAGAGGTTTACTTTGGCTCACGGTTCAGGGCACGAGGTCACGCATCTGGTGATGGCCTTCTTCCTGGAAGAGCCCAGGGCAGCACAGGGCATCACATGACAAGAGACAAGAGCATGTATGTGTGTATGTTCTGGTTTCTGTTCTTCTTACAAGCCACAGGATTCAGTCATGGCCATGGGGACCCCACACCAAAGGTCTTTTCTAATCCTAAACACCTTGCAAAGGCTCCCACCCTAACCATCACAGTCGGAATAACTTTCCATATAATAGGAATTAAATCTCACCACATAAATCTTTCAGGACACTCAAATCATACGCAACCCATGGAAGACAGTAAAAGACAAACACAGCTGAACTGATTCCCACTGCAGAAACGGAACGAATGGACTCTCACCTCTTGCCTTTTGAAGTTCTGGACATACTCTTCAAACTGCTCATCTTTGGTCTCGTCGGCTTTTCCCAGCTTCTGCAGGACCTGGTTTGTGAATAAAACATAATGGTTGGATTTAAGGATGCTTTCATTAAATTGTGAATAGGCATAGCAAGGCTGCTACTGAGCTGTGAGGAGTCTCAGGAGAATTCGCTGTGAGCACTGTTGGTTTTTCTGTTCTGTTGATGGCTTTAGAATCAAACAGAACTGGATTTTAATTACACATTCACCACCCAGAGGCTGTGCGATCTATGCAAGGCCATGATACATTGCATTTACTTATTTATGAATCTGTTTCCTCTCCGAGCCTAGCATGACTTCAAGCCAGAAGCCATATTTATTCTTTTTGTCCAAAACATCTGGCACAATGATGGATGCATAATAGGGACTGGGTTGTTTGCTAAACAGTGTGAATCTACTTCCTTGGAACAGTGCTAAGTTCTTCCCAAGTATCTCTTTATATTCCCCTCAATTCAACTCAGAGAAGCTGGGGACGCACAAGACCTCAGGCTCAACACTGATCACTCAGAAATACAAAGACAACACACGAAGTTCCAGGCACTTATCCTAAAGGATTCATAGCTAAGGGAACACACTAGGCCAGTCCACAGATAACAAACCAAAGGCAGCATTTTGGGTAGTACGAGGAGATTTGAGGTGTTAACAGCAAACTTGGGTATTTTTTTTTCCTAATCACATTCAAGAAAATGATTTGTGGAGGTGATTTACAACTGACAGAAATGTGGCAGAGTTCATTCCAGCCAGGAAAATAGCCTAAGCAAAGGTCACGGGAAAAACTGTCATGTATCGTGGGCCTAGACATGAGGAGTTCTGTCTGCCCTTGAGCCCTGGACGGGGGTCCAGGAGAAAAAGTTCTTAGAGATCCAGCAGAAAGTCACTTTGGGTCAGACAGCCATGACTGGGCTCATTTCATACTTAATATTCCTACAGATTATGTCTAAAACACCAAATAATTTAAGAAAATAGTAACTTCGTAAATACTGGCTTCTATAAATGCACACACCCTATGACATGAACAGCTATCTTTTCTAAAGAACAATTTCATCATCAAGACTTCTAATTAAATAAAACACATTCTTATCTATTGTATCAGGTTATAATAATTTGTTTCCCAAAATCAAAACGATAGCTCTGTACAAACTGAGAAATTTTAAAGTGACACTTTAGAACTGAAATAATGCCCTGAGGACTTCTGGATCATAGAGAAACGAAGCTAGAAACTAACAGTAAAAGAACCCATAGAAATTATACACACATGGAGATTAAATAGTACATGGCTGAGTAATCACTGGATCACAGAACAAGTGGGGAAGAAACTAAAATGTTCTCAGAATCAAATGACAACGGAATCACGTCGAAACGTATGTTACACAAGGCAAGCACATGTAAGAGGGACGCATACAGGTACTAATGCTCTTACAGAACGATAAACAATCTCAAGTAAATACACTAAAAAGTTTCTGGCAAAACAAGGACAATCCACATCTGAAACTAATAGAAGAAAAGAAATTGTAAAGATCAGGGTGGAAAATTGATCAAATTGGGACTAAAAAAGACACAAAGAATCACTGGATCAAAGAACTGATCCTTTGAAAGAAGGGAAGGGAATCTGAGAATGTGGGGAGATCAGAGGGAGAACAGGGAAAGGAAGTAAAAAAGAATCAAGCTGAGGTGTGCATACGGACAAACTCCCCATGACGAACATACTTAGCACATACCACAAGCACATACTGGTAAAAAATTGAGAAGGCAATGAAATAAAGTTTAAAAATAAAGTTGGCTTTTAAAGGAAGAATCGAATGACAAAAGTCACCTCAAACTGGGAAACAGTACCAAATGTCCTGCTGTTCTCAGGGACAGTGCTTAGTTTACCCTTCTTAGTGAGTTCCCTTTGATGGAGTTATTTTACATTGTTTTCTACATAGACACAAATGTTTTGCTGCAGCAGAAATGTAAACAACTCCTGTCCAAAGGGGGAGGATAACTCCAAAAATGAGTTTCTGATATAAACTAGTCCCTTCTAAAATTCCTACATTAGGCTGTAAATACCTAGCTCCTTAAATAGATTTTAAATGATTTTTATCATCTGATTGAATGCTTCATCAATTAGGTTGAATAAAATCTTTAACATGTTTACTCTATATTTATATGAAAATTTCATCTTTATGTTTAAAAAAAAGTAAAATAAACTTCAAAGTATTACACAAATGCAAGACACTGTTTCTTATTTGGTGGGGAAAATGTTTTTTAAAACCTCTATTGATACAGGTTACAATTAAATAAATGGAGTGATGAGAGCTGGGTGATAAAATGACAGACATCTCCCTGGGAGCTGCCCCTTTGGGGACTTGGCCACAACCTCTCTTTCCTTTAGGGAACTATTCCCAACTTGGGCAGCCAGACATTTTGCAAGCTTACTATTATGATTTGTGTCTAACCCCTTGCTCCAAGTCTCAGGCAGTCAGAGGTAGGCCTTTTTCATGTTTTTTGTTTTTGTTTGTTTTGTGCAGTACTGGGGATTGAACTTGGGCCCTTGTGCTTCCAAGGTGGGTGTGATACCACTTGAGCTAAATCCCCAGCGCCCTAGGTGGGACTTTTTCAGAGGTGGCTGAATCTAGAGTATGTGATTGATTCATGGCACAATGTGAACCCCTAGGGCGTCAGGATTGAGAGTGTGAGTGCTGCCCCCCAAAGAGTCTGCACAAGATAAAAGGGGCAGGAAGACAAATTCAGGACCCTTCCTTTGCTCCCCTGTTGCTTTGGTGCCTTTGGTCCACCACGAACTGTGCCCCTCTGCTGCGTGCCCTCCATGCTGGAGACAGCCAAGTATGGACTGAAACCTGTACACACTGCCAGCTAAAGAAATGGGTCCCCTTCTCCACTGTGGGGAGGAAGCAGACCGGTACAGCCCCTGTGGAGGTCAGTGTGGAGATTCCTAAAAAAAACTAGGACTAGAGGTCCCATTTGACCCTGCTATTGCCCTGCTAGGAATATACACAAAAGAATTAAAACAGTTATATCATCGTGACATATGTGCACCCATGTTCACAGCAGCTCAGTAGTTAGTGATAGCTCAATTTTGGAAACAACCCAAATGCCCATCAACTGGAGACTAGATAAAGAAGATGTGGTTTTTCTGTAAAATGGGGTATTACTCTGCCTTAAAGAATGGTAAGTCTGGGCCGGAGGGTTAGCTCAGTGGTTCCGGCGCCTGCCTTGCAAACGCAAGGTCCTGAGTTCAATCCCCGGTGACCACATAAAATGCTGGGCGTGGAGACACGCCCACCAACAATCAACACCGCATACCACAATGCCGGGCGTGGTGGCTCACACCTGTCATCCCAGCACTCGGGAGGCAGAGACAGGAGGATCGCTGAGTTCGCGGCGGCTTGCCTGGGCACCATAGTGAGCTCAGGGCCAGCCTGAACTACAAAGCGAGACCTTGTCTCAAAAGCAAAAAAAAAAAAAGAATGGTAAGTCTGAGTCATTTATACTCATATGGATGTGCCTTCAGGACATACTTATAAGCGAAATAAACAGGTCACAGATCTGTAAATATCATGTCTCTTCTCTGGCATGAGAAACTGAAGATGTTAATGAGTTCTAGAATGTGTGATGGATATTGTGATATAGAAAATATTCAAAGGGAAATGTGGTGGAGAGGTGAGTAATGAGGGGTTAAAAAATGTGATGGTAATAAAAAAAGGGAAACAAAGCTTATGCATTTAAGGGGTGGGGGTTGTGGGGTACGTAGTGGAATGAGAAAAAATGAGAATTAAATCATGTCATATACTGGTACAAATTCCCAATATTGAATGTTATCATAATGTATATACAATGTACCAATAAAGATAAAAATAAACTAAAAAAAAAAAAAGAAACTGGTTTCTCTTTCACTCTGTGTCAGAGTATTTTGTCTCAGCAAGGAGAGAAAAGTAACTAAGACACTTACTTTGTTACTATTCTTGTAGCAGAAATAAAGTAAAGCAAACTTAAGAGAGGCCAGGCTTCAAAAGAAGTAAATCTTAATGACACAGAGATTCCTGGCCTCCTTTCTATCCTCATATTTTCATTCTAAGTATAAAGCCTTTAAGAAAGAAGTATTTGGCTTTATTGCTTCTTTCTCCTTTTTGCCTTCTAAAATATAATTTTAAATCTAGGTCTAACAAATGATCAGTTACACACACACAGAGGCAACTGAGGAAAGACACCGCCAACCCAGCATTTACTACATGACCTTTTCCCCTTACTCTCAAAGTCCACCAATTCAGAGATTTTTAGGTACTTTGGAGTTCTTAAATCATTGAAAACCAGCAATTCCACAAGCAAATCAAGGCTGCAAACTCTGCTGGGCAATTAACCGCGGTCTAATCCTCCTTCTCCAACTGTACAGTGCCGAGTGCTGGGTACTCCTCTCCCAGGGAGTGGGAGGGAAAAAGACACAAATGTTCACCCAGTGACTCACTAGGAGCCAGACCCTGCAGAAGGTTATTTGTGCGTCACCTGCGGTTCTGACACTGCTCTTCTCTGGCACCCATGCTACCCAGGTGACAGCGCAGGAAGCAGGACCACAGAGCTGATAACTACTCCAGTGAGGCTCCTCGGGAAGTCTCTCTTCCTCGGGCCTGATGCTTGCAGAGACTTGACCTTCTCATGGGAAGCCAATGGGACTTACGTGTCATAAATATTACTGCCAGTTTCTCATTCAATCCTGGGTCCATGGTGTGTGCCTGAGAAGGGTTCATGTTATAAACTGTGTGACTACAATGGAAGGGGATCATTCATAGACACATCCCCCCACCAAAGCCCTTTATTTAAATTTCAAATCAGGGTTCCTTGTTTTCCTGCAGCTCTAAAAATGGTACAATATAAATAACAAAAACAACCACAGAAATTGCTCCTACATGGAAAGGGAGATAGAGGAACAGTAATTGGATGACATCAGTGCCCACACTTTCTCTTCTAAAGAGGATAATAAAGGAGCTGTGATAGAGGAGAGAAGCATGGGGTAGAGGGACGGACCCATCCCTTAGGAGGTCCTTTCCACGCTAGTGGCCACAGTGGGGACTTCGTGTACTTTACTTCTTCCTCAGAGCAGAAGAGATGGAAACAGTGAGACTCTGGGACCTGGTGCGACCTGCTCAAACTCATCTGTTCCTTGTTAGCAGAACTCAGACGCAAACACACTCTTCTATTCATCCCTCACTGTGCTTCCCCCACAAAGACAGTACGACTCACGGGCTGATCTGCCCAGTAACATGGACCCCTGGAACATGATCCTGAATCTAAACAACAAACTTCTCTGGATAGCAAATATTTACCATGGTCACAGGTACAGGATGATAACCCGGACCACTACTGAATTATTAGCTTTTATATCCACTTATCCATCCTCACCCCAGCCCTATGATGATTCTTACTAATAACTCCCATTTTACTATTTTTTTCCCCACCACATACACACACATTTTTAATCTATGACCTCAGAAATGCAAGATCTTCCTTGGTCTACCAAGGAATTGAGAATCTTCTCAATTCTCCAATGCTGCCAAATTCCCTTTTCTACTAGGCCTCTTTGGACATGTGATTTCCTTTATCTAAGTCCCGCTGTGACCATTAATCCTGATCTGTCAACTTGGTAAATCACACCTTGGAGTGTGTCTGGGTGGGTCGTGGAGTGGTGACCTTGGGGACTGTATCTGATCTCTGGCCCCTTCCACTCCGGCTCTGCTCCCCTGCTCCGCTGCTTTGCTCCACCACATCTTCCTCCTTGGAGTCCGTCAAGGAAAACCATGAACTTCCTTTAAATTCTGAGTGTCAAGTATTATGACCAAATAACAGTAGAGATGAGTAACACCCCTACTATGGTTTCTTGAATGACCATGAATCTAAACCTGGTTTCTCATAAAAGGGAGGAAAGACAACTATTATACAGGTAGGAGGACAACTATTTGGCATACATGTTGTCATACCCCAATAGTGCCCTGTGCAAATTCTAATTTATCAGTGTTTTCAATCCTGCTCAATCAGACTTGTCTTACATTGAAAGTATCTAAGTTGCCCTGTCAGCTGAAACCTGTTTGCCATCCATACCTTAAGATACAGTTACACTTTGATGACTCCAGAATTTCTTTAAGCAACGTTTTATTCCCACATTGACTCTCCTTGCCATTCCTGTCTTATAAAAAAATCTCTCCCATTGTTTAACCATGAAGCTTCATAAGTCATGGCATGAAGCTCTCCCAGTCCAAGTAATGTTACCTGAATTACTTTCTCCACATTCAATCAGTAGCAAAACTCTTATAGTCACTAGTTTTTCAGTTATTCCTATAATTACGAACTGTTCAACTGGAATTTATTGTGTTCTAAGATCTTTTCTAATGATTTAAATGTATTCATTCATTTACTTCTCACTGCAATACTGTGGGGTACGTATTATCATACCCACTTTACAGAGAAGAGGACACGGGCAAAGGAGACTCCAAAGGCCAACGCACTGGTTACTGGCACTCAAACTTCGGACCCAGCCAACCAACCAATTATTTATGCTCTTTCCCTATGTCAAAAACATGTTGTCTTTCACTTTCCTGGAACTCTTGGCTTATCTTCCAAAGAAAAGCATTAAGGACACAAGCTTGAAAGAATGAATTTCCACATGAATGGACTCAGGGGTGACAATGTGAGTTAAGAGTAGAAATGCTCAGGAAATCTCTTGAAGTTGTGATTGCAAAAAAGGCATACTTTTAAAATCAAATGGAATTATTTCTTTGTTGGGATTGAGTGAAGAACTTTGGTTTTATAATCCCACCTTCTGCGGCTACTGTGAGACCCAGGTCTGTGCCTCTGCACAGGCTCCATTAGCCTC
>PVIC010048516.1:0-13470 GCA_004025085.1 Thryonomys swinderianus | reverse complement strand
CTGAGTTCGAGGCTTGCCTGGGCTACATAGTGAGCTCAGAGCCAGCCTGAACTACAAAGCGAGACCTTGTCTCCAAAAAAAAAAAAAAGCTATGGTAGGGCCGGAGGGTTAGCTCAGTGGTTCCAGCTCCTGCCTCGCAAGAGCAAGGTCCTGAGTTTGATCCCTGGTAATCACATATAATGCTGGGCGTGCAGACATGCCCACCAACAATCAACACCGCATACCACAATGCCGGGCGTGGTGGCTCATGCCTGTAATCCCAGCACTCGGGAGGCAGACAGGAGGATTGCTGAGTTTGAGGCTTGCCTGGGCACCATAGTGAGCTCAGGGCCAGCCTCAACTACAAAGCGAGACCCGGTCTCAAAAAGCAAAAAAAAAAAAAAAAGCTATGGTAATGGATGTGGAAGCAATTTGTATGTGTATAGAAAATGGGGCATTACTTTTTAATTGGCTGACAGAGAAAAAAATAAAGCTGGGCACAATAATACATGCAAACATTCCCACCCATTTTGGAGGCTGAGACAAGAGGATCACTTATGATCTGGAGTTTAAAATAACCGGGGCAAGAACCAAGACATCATGTACAGGTACAGATTTCCAAAGATTAATGTATTCATAATATATACCAATAAGCTCAAAGAAATAAACAAAACAAAACCAAAAACCAACCTGGGAGGGCTGGAGATTTAGCTCAGTGGTTCAAGCGCCTGCCTCACAAGTGCAAGCTCAAGGCCCTGAGTTTGATTCCGGTAACCACACACAATGCTGGGCGTGGTGACTCACCCCCACCAGCAATCAATACTACATACCACAATGCCGGGTGTGGTGGCTCACACCTGTAATCCCAGCACACAGGAAGCAGAGGCAGAAGGATTGCTGAGTTCAAGGCTTGCCTGGGCTGCATAGTGAGCTAAGGGACAGCCTGAACTACAAAGCGAAACCCTGTCTCAAAAGAAAAAAAAAAAAACCTGGGAAAACAAATCAAGAACCTCTCTCAAAAAGGGGGTGAGGTGGGGCTGGAGGATTAGCTCAATGGTTCCAGCGCCTGCCTCCCAAACGCAAGGTCCTGAGTTCGATCCCCGGAAACCACATAACAATGCTGGGCGTGGAGACTCACACCTGTAATCCCAGCACTCGGGAGGCAGAGGCAGGAGGATTGCTGAGTTCGAGGCTTGCCTGGGCTACATAGTGAGCTCAGAGCCAGCCGGAACTACAAAGTGAGCCCCTGTCTCAAAAAAAAAAAAGGGGGGGGTGAGGTGTATACTGTTGTTAATCTAATAAGTATTTAAAAACTATTCTGCCTACACATTAAATCACAGGATATAAGTTAAATTCAATCAATAATATTAAAGATATTCTTGTTTAATGTTTAACTTCTAAGTACTGAAAGAAACCCAAGATCTTTTAAAAATCTGTTGTTTAAAAACCTGTTGGTTATAGATAAAAGCTACTGCTCTCTAGATTCTGCAAACAACACTTTGTCATGTAATTAAACTACACTTGGCCTATGGTTAGATTTGGAATATATTATCTACATTAATGGAATTGTAAGATTCTTCTAACAGGTAGAATTATAGATTGTGAAGCAGCAATGTGAGCATAAACATAATAATTTAATTTAGCAACACCCTACCCATGCTTCATGACATGGAGATTCCATAGTTTCATCACTTCTTTCTCCCCTTCATTAACATCAGAAAATTCTTCAATTTGCTAAAAACAAAAAACCCAACAAAAAAATTTAAGTACAGAAAATAACAGGCATTTCTACAAGAAAACTAAGTGTCAAAAACAACGCATAACAACTCACAGTACTGAAGTGGCAATATTCTTAAAATCAACTGATTTAACAGTTTTAAAAAGAAAACTCTGATATGAAAACTACATATAAATACCAAAATGAAAATACACAATATAAATTCTTATGAAGATAATCTGACTTTTCTTTACCTGGTAATTTTTTTTTTTTAGACAGGGTCTTGCTTTGTAGTTCAGGCTGGCTCTGAGCTAACTCTGTAGCCCAGGCAGGCCTTGACCTCAGCAATTCTCCTGCCTCTGCCTCCTGAGTGCTGGGAGTACAGAAAGTAAGCTACCAAGCCTGGCATTTGTGGTATGTGGTACTGATTGCTGGTGGGCATGAGTCACCACGCCCAGTTTTGTTGTATGTGGTTACTGGGGATCAAACCAGGGACCTTGCACTTGCTAGCAAGGTGCTGGAACCACTGAGCTAACTCTCTGGCCCACGTGATAATTTTTTAAGTGACATAATTATTAAAATTGTGTACTCCTACATTTAGTAATTAGAAAAAGAGCTCTTTTTAGTAAGTCAAAGAAATGTAGTTCATGTTAAATGTTTGGAAATAAAATCCATTTAATTACAAAGTCTTAAGATCACTGCCAATAATGACAAAGAAGATAGTTACAGTAATGGTTTTTTCTCTTAGCCATTCGGGATCTTTTTCATCTTCACTGTCCACTTCCATTTCTTGTGGACGGAGAGGTAAACAGGTGTCACTGTGGAAATACAGGCGATTGTGGCCACTACTGTATGTTCGCTGCTGTTCTACTTCTCCATCTTCAGATTCAAGAAACTCAGACATGCTTGCTTTTGTCCGTTTTGGCCTAATGAAAAGAAATATTGACATAAAAAGCCTCTACATCTATGCCATCTAAATACGTGAATATAACATCAACAGTAACTTACAATATGTAGTTAACTTACTTTTACTTTGTAAGTTACTTACAAAAGTAACTTACTTTTATCAAATTTACCACATAACAGTAGTTCAAATAACTGTCCTCCAGAATTAAATCCTTTCTCTAAATAATAACAAACATATTACATACCAATTTAAACTGGGAGAGTGGTACACACTTGTAATCCAAGCACTCAGGAGTCTGAAGCATGAGAATCACTACAAATTCAGGGCGGACCTGAACTAACTACATAGTGAGTCTGTGTCTCAAAACAAAACAAGACACCATAAAAGTGTGTATTTTTATTTAATATGGGGGCAGTACTGGGGAGTGAACTCGGGTCCCTATGGTCCCAAAGTAGGTGTGATATCACATGAACTAAATTCTCAACCTTTTTCTTGTTTTATTGAGATAGGGTTTCACTTTGTAGTTCAGGCTGGTCCTGAACTCAGTATATAGCCCAGGCTGGCCTTGAACTCCCAGCAACTTACTGTTTTTGCCTCCCAAGTACTATGATTAGAGACTGTGTCACCATGTCTGGTTGTGTGTTTGCATTTTTAAAACAGGCTCTCACTGGTAATTTAGGCTGACTTCAAATTTATATCAATTTTCCTGGACTAGCGCCTTGAGTGCTGGGATTATAGGCATGTGCCACTGAAAAAAACATTAAAATCTTAAAGATAAAACTTTCTGAGAGTGAAAAACTTAGAAAAGAGAAAAACATAAATATTAAAAATGCTGAGAATAGCCGGGTGTGGTGGCTCACACCTGTAATCCCAGCACTCAGGAGGCAGAGACAGGAGGATTGCTGAGTTTGAGGCTTGCCTGGGCTACACAGTGAGCTCAGGGCCAGCCTGAACTACAAAGCGAGACCCTGTCTCAAAAAAAAAAGTTAGGGCCGGGGATTTAGCTCTGTAGTCCCAGCATCTGCCTTGCTAGTGCAAGGTCTTAAGTTTGATCCCCAGTAAACACATACCGGTGACAGACTTGGTGATTCACGCCTACCAGCAATCAGTACTACATACCACAATGCCAGCCTTGGTAATGCTCACGCCTATAATCCCATCACTTGGGAGGCAGAGGTTGGAGGACTGTTGTGAATTCAAGGTTTGCCTGGGCTACATTTTGAGCTCAGGGCCAGCCTGAACTACAAAGGGAGACCCTGTCTCAAAAAAAAAAAAAATCAGAGGCCAAATTTTTGCTGTATGACCTTTTACCTACCTGCACACAAGAATATGTGTGATAGGTGTTCTCTTTACTGGTCCATTGCGACTAAAAGCAAATCCAGGTTGGCGATGAATATCCTGAGGATTTCCTGCATAGGAGCCATCATAACATTCATTGATAGAAACATCTATCCTAGCACCTTTTGGATGATACTGTAACAAAACAGCAGGGTTTTAAGAAAAATAAAGTATTATTTATAAAACCCTAAATACCCTTCAATGTAGTTAATTAAAACGTTATGTGTGGGTTTTCAATGTTATGACAATTAAACTAGGCACAGTAATATCCTGGAGTACAGAAGTCAGAAGAATAGCATTAAAAAAAGCTATGTGGGCGCCAGAGATTTAAGCTCAGTGGTTCTGGCCCCTGCCTAGCAAACTCAAAGTCCTGAGTTTCTTCCCCAGTAACCACATACAACAATACAGTGTGTAGTAACTCACACACATGAACAATCAGGACCACACACCACAATGCAAGGCATGGTGACTCACACCTATCATTCCAGTACTTGGGAGGCAGAGGGAGGAGGACTGATGAGTTTGAGGCTTGCTTGCACTACATACTGAGCTCAGGGCCAGCCTGAACTATGAAGCCAGACCCTATCTCAAAAAAAAAAAAAAAAAAAAAGGATGTTTTAAAATAATCATAGTATTTTTTTTTAATTAATGTGGGAGTTGAGGCTGGCCTTGAACCTACTATGTAACCCAGGATGACCTGGAACTTGCGAGAATCCTCCTGCCTCAGCCTCCTTGGTGCTAATGTTAAAGGCCACCACACCCGACTACAATTTTGTATCTGAGCATAAGTAAGAAAAGTATCCCTTTTTTCGAAGACCCTGGTGTAAGGATTATATGAATTAATAGAGACTAAACAAATGTTAAAATATTACGTTTATGTAAATTGAATTATTCACTAATTATTGAATTATTAATCTACACATAAAGCAATCTCAAAAAAGAGTTTTTTCTTTTCTTGGGACAGGGTCTCACTTTGTAGTTCAGGCTGGCCCTGAGCTCACTATGTAGCCCAGGCAAGCCTCAAACTCAGCAATCCTCCTGCCTCTGCCTCCCAAATGCTGAGATGACAGGTTTGAGCCACCACTCCCGGCATGGTGGTATGTAGTGCTGATTGCTCATGGGCGTTAGTCACCATACCTGGTATTATATGTGATTACAGGGGGATCGAATGAGGGACCTTGCACTTGCTAGGCAGACGCTGGAGCCACTGAGCTAAATCTCTGGCACCTGAAAGAGCAACTCTTTCAAATCATTTTATATTTAAAGTATATTACTGTTAGGAAAAGATAAAAAACTACTTACTACATAATTGAAGATAAATCGACTATGGCAGAGTTTAAGATGCTTGAGTAAACTATAAAGTTTGCGGCAATTGAGAGTGCACCATGGACAATGCAGGTCGTCTCTTGCTTCAGTCTGTTGTCTTGTATTGTTGTTATAAAGGAACTAAAAGACCAAAGCAAAAAATACAAATCTACAACTTATACAGGTCATGTTATTTTAGTATCATCTCCAAAACTAGTTAAAACAATTTAAGAGGAAAAACAAATTAGAATTACTCCTTTTATTTAAATGTGCCAAAAAACTTTAGATATAAGAGAAAATAATTTCATAACTACTTCAAACAGAAGGATCATTGTTTACCTGATAAAATATTCTTAATTTTTGTCGGTTTTCATTTGTTGCATCCTTTTCTTTTCTTGTTTGTAGATCCGTAGTCAATGTTTCTTTAACAGCTGAAAAATATATACTTTTATATTTAACGAAAATGTTTGCTTTAAAAAGTAAAATATTTAGCCAAAATCATTAAATTAACCGTTTGAAAGAATTCTACATGTGATATTTAACATAATTTGTTTGTATGCAAACTGATAATCAGCGAAAATCCCCCTAGTCTATAATTAGATGTGAAAGTCTAATTACCAGCCCCATTTTTTCCCCTTAAAAAACCCACTAGCCAGGCAGTCAGTGGTATATGTCTGTAATCTCGGCATTCAAGAGGCTGAGACAGGAGGATTGCTCCAAGTTCCAGGCCAACCTGGGCTGCATTGCCAGATCCTGTCTCAAAAATGCAAAAATACAAACCCGTCTTAAACCATCATAAAAAATTAACTTCACATAATTATGTAGTCACTGTATAGTTTTTAACACTTTGAGTTCATAGTGTGATTATTTGGTGTTACTGTTCAGTGTCCTGTCCCATCCCATCTGTCTCCCCCTCCACCAGAGATCAAACTGCCTTGCCAGGCAGATGTGGCTCCACTAAACTACATCCCCAGCCTCTTTGTTGTTTTTTGGTTTTTTTTTGAGACAGGGTCTCGCTTTGTAGTTCAGGCTGGCTCGAGCTCACATGTGGCCCAGGCAAGCTTCGAACTCAGCAGCAATCCTCCTGTCTCTGCCTCCCCAGTGCTGGGATTACAGGCGTGAGCCACCACGCCCAGCCTCTTTGTTAAATTTTTGACAGTGATCATACTCAGGCCCTTATGCATGCTGGGTAAGGGTTCTACCACCAAGGTACATCCCATTATCCCCAGCCCACATACCACTGTTTTTTTTTTTTTTTTCATATACCACTGTTTTTAATGGTCATTGTATTCCCAGTGCCCATTCATAAGCAGGCATCCATGGAATGCTAACTTATCAGAGTAAAACCGACTGTATTAAAATCAATACAATTCTAAGAGACCAATGACCATTAGCAATTTTGGTGTGTTTCTTTCAGACCTAGGGGAAAATTAGTATGTGCCTTTTCCATTTTTTGGTTTTGTGAAACAGGGTTTTGCAATGTACTTTTCAGGTTGGCCTTAAACTCCAGGTGATCTTCCTGCCTCACCCTCCAAAGTGCTGGGATTACAGGCCTATGTAACCATCCTCAGCTCCAGTTTTATAACAGAATTTACCTACCATTCTGCATAATGGGTGTGTGTGTGTGTGTGTGTGTGTGTGTGTGTGTGTGTGGTACTGGGAATGGAACTCACAATCTTGAGCTTTACAAGGAGGGTGGTGGCACCACTGAGCTAAATCCACTGGCCCAAATGTTTGTAGCATTAAATGTTTTCTGGCCTGGAAGAGTTGGAGAACTTTCTTTTTTTGATGCCAAGGATGAAACTCATAACCTTGCTCTTGCCATGCAGGTGCCAGAACCACTCAGCTAAATCCCTGGCCCCACATGTATAATTTGGTATAAACCTTTTCCTTAATATGTAGTACCTGTCTGCAGTACATAATTACATTTACCACAAGGAGTAGGTACATGTTACTAATACATCTTACTTTTTTTTTTTCATGCCCATTCTCTCCCCTTCCCTGTTCTTCCCCAAAACTGTTCCCCTTCCCATTAGTTTCTTTGGAATTTTACTTATTTTGCTGTCTTTATTCTGAGAAGTGCTCAGGCTCATCTGGGAAATCATTCCTTTGTTACCTCTCTCTTAAATCTACTATAAGAGCTGTACAAACACTGGCCAATGCCCAAGACAAGGCTGGCCCTGAGGTCACTACATAGCCAGGGCAAACCTTGATCTCAGAACTCAGTAATCCTCTTCCTTCTGCCTCCCCAGGTCTGGTATTACAGGCGTGAGCCACCACGCCCAGCATTGTTGTATATGGTTACCAGGGATCTTGTGCTTGCTAGGCCAGGTGCTGGAATCACACTGAGCTAAATCTCCAGACCCCTTCTGATTTTTTTTTTTTTTTTGCTTTTTGGAGACAGAGTCTCGCTTTGTAGTTCAGGCTGGCCCTGAGCTCACTATGGTGCCCAGGCAAGCCGCCGTGAACTCAGCAATCCTCCTGTCTCTGCCTCCCGAGTGCTGGGATTATAGGCGTGAGCCACCACGCCCAGCATTATATGTGGTTACCGGGGATTGAACTCAGGTCCTTGCGCTTGCAAGGCAGGCGCCGGAACCACTGAGCTAACCCTCCAGCCCCCCTTCTGATTTTTTAGACTGACGTAAAAATGTATGGATGGATGGTCATGTCAAGAGCAGTGTTCCTCACTGGGTGTGGTGACTCACACCTGGAATCCCAGCACTCGGGAGGCAGAGGCAGGAGGATTGCTGAGTCTGAGGCTTGCCTGGGCTACACAGTGAGCTCAGGGTCAGCCTGAATGACAAAACGAGATCCTGTCTCAAAAAAAAAAAACAAAAACAATTCACGGCGGCTTGCCTGGGCACCATAGTGAGCTCAGGGCCAGCCTGAACTACAAAGTGAGACCCTGTCTCAAAAAGCAAAAAAAAAAAAAAAACCCAAAAGAAAATGGTGAAAGGTCTGGGGATGTAGCTCACCCTGGATTTAATTCCTAGTGCTGTCAAACAGAGAGGGATGCTCACAGGGAGGAAGAAAGTCACATACACAACTGCATACACAGGGTACATATGCCACATTATTGTTTTTCTTTACTATCAAAAGAAAAACTGAAACACCCAGACACAACTGACACAAAAATTCTAGGTAAAGAATTATCAATACTCCAAAATAAATTTTACACTTAGTATGAGAAAATCCAAATTTACCATGGCCATTAACAAGGCAAGTAACATTTCCTAAAGAACAATTACATGCAAATAAATTAAGTATAAATTCTAAAGTTCTAATTCTACAACTAATGTTTTGATATCAATTTTATTTTGTTTTTAATTTTTTTACCAATAGTTTGTGTTGGTTTAACTGAACCAGGCTTGTTTTCTTGATGGAGACTCTCTGAATTTCTGGTGGCCAGAGGCTTGGCAATAGGAGCTGTAGACTTATCATTGGTTTCTCCTGTCCAGCGAAGAGTGAACTGCAATGTAGGTCCCTGAGAAAATGTTTCAAATGGAGGCAGTCTCTAAATCATAAGAAACATGAAAAAAGTGGAAATTCATGTCATGAATTCAAAGAAACAGTTGGACAAAAAAAAATTTGTAATAAGTCAAAGTAGATTTTATTTAAAATCAATACATTTTCCTTAAAAATCCAAAAGCCAACATATTATCAACCAGGCAAATGAAGAATGGACCAGTAGCCACTACCAAAGAGTTCAGGCTGTCTACAGTAGTGGGCATTTATTGACAACACTTGAATTGTTACTAAGTAGAAACACTGGCATAGCACAGTCAGATTTCCAAACTTTTCAAGAAAGTCAGAAATTTAGGTTAGGGATGTGGTTCAGTGTTATAGCGCTTCCCTAGTATGCCAGAGGCTCTGCTCCTAAGTAAAAAAATTTTCATGGAAAACCCATTCTTAGTTATTAACCAATTAAAAAAAAATTTTTTTTTTTCAAACAGTGTCTTGCTTTGTAGTTCAGGCTGGCCCTGAGTTCACTATATAGCCCAGGCAAGCCTCAAACTCAGCAATCATCCTGCCACTGCCTCCGGAGTGCTGGGATTACAGGCATGAGCCACCACGCCTGGCACTGTGGTGTGTGGTACCAATTGCTGGTGAGGGTGAGTCACCAGGCCCAGTATTGTATGTGGTTACCGGGGATGACACCAGGGACCCTGTGCTTGTTAGGCAAGTGCCAGAACCACTGAGCTAAATCTCTAGCCCTGATTTTGATTTTTTTACAACCAAGAATAAAACTTGGGGCCTTGTGTTTATGGGGCAGGCTCCAGAACCACTGAGCTAAATTTCCAGCTCCATCTTCTTTGATTCTGAAAGAAACTATTTTGGCTCTTTTCCTCCACTTGAAATCACTTATAAGACAACTTCTTTGTCTCTGTAGTTGCTTGCTAAACTGTAACCATGTGCCCAATCTTTCAACCATTTTCAAATATTTACCTACTTGGGTGATGATCCCCAAATATGTTTCACAATCCCCCATCCATTTTTGGATGCACTGAGGCCTGAATGCAGTACCCTATCCATACCCCAGGCCATTTTCTAAATTTTGAGACAGGGTATCACTAAGTTGCCCCAGCTGCACTTTAACATGTGACCCTCCTGCCTTAGGCTTCCAAAGAATCACAGGCGTGTGCCACTACAACCAGCTTTCTTCATCTTTGTATTTGAGGTTTCAACTCACTTCTCTATTCACTTAAGATGCTGCCACTTGTTGATCTTGATATAGCCATGAACTGAAATGTATTTAAAAGCAAATCTATTATCTATTACTCTAAAATAAACTTTTCCAGGTACTGCTGACTTTAAAAATTCTGCAATTACATGTGACTTTTCTTTGGATTTTCTTGTAATAAACAACTTTAAAAAAAAAATTACTATCGGGCCAGAGATTTAGCTCAGTGGTTCCGGCGCCTGCCTTGCAAGCGCCAAGGTCCTGAGTTTGATCCCGGTAACCACATATAATGCTGGGTGTGGAGACTCACGCCCACCAGCAATTAATACCACATACCACAGAGCCGGGCGTGGTGGCTCACGCCTGTAATCCCAGCACACGGGAGGCAGAGGCAGGAGGATTGCTGAGTTCGAGGCTTGCCTGGGCTACATAGTGAGCTCAGAGCCAGCCTGAACTACAAAGCGAGACCCTGTCTCAAAAAAAAAAAAAAAATTACTATCATCACTTCCTATAATTATTACAACAAAAATAGGTTCTTATTGCCAGGCGTAGTCACCCCATAATCCCAGCACTCAGGAGGCAGAGGCAGGACTGCCATGAGTTCGAGGCTTACCTCGGCAATACAGTGAATTCACGGTCAGCCTGAACTAAAGCTAGACCATGTCGCAAAAAAACTAAAAACATGGGCTGGAGGATTAGCTCAGTGGTTCTGGCGCCTGCCTCGCAAGCACAAGGTCCTGAGTTCAATTCCTGGTAACCACATACAATGCTGGGCGTGGTAACTCACACCTACCAGCAATCAATACCACATACCACAGTGCCAGGTGTGGTGGCTCATGCCTGTAATCCCAGCACTCGGGAGGCAGAGGCAGGAGGACTGCTGAGTTCAAGGCTTGCCTGGGCTACATAGTGAGCTCAGGGCCAGCCTGAACTACAAAGCGAGACCCTATCTCAAAAAAAAAAACCCTAAAAACAAAAATCGGTTCTTCCTGCCTTACTACTGTAGTCTTTCAAGTGATCACTCCGCTTCTAAATTTTACTTCCCAATTCACATACAGGAGAACCAATTTTGCTCTCAAAGACTGTTTTTATGCTATTTCTCATTAAAATGTTCAATAGCTCTTATAAACCTAAAAACCTTCCACATCTTTACCACAAATAATCCTTTAAAATTACAACTTTAGGGGTAGAGATACAGCTCATGGGTAATGGACCTGGGTTTGATTCTCAGCACTGCCAGCACCAAAACAGAATGTTAACTTTAGACTAAAATGAAGTAAAGGTGTGATTACTGGTTTTGATATAGTAAGTCTATATCTAGACTTACAAAAAAATTTACAAGGGCCAGAGATTTAGTTCAGTGGTTCCAACATCTGTCTAGCAAGTACAAGGTCCCTGGTTTGAATCCCTGTAATCACATACAACAATACCAGGCATGGTGACTCGCATCCACCAGGGATCAGTACCACATACTACAATGCTGGGTGTAGTGGCTCACACCTGAAATCCCACCACATGGGAGGCAGAGGCAGGAGGATTACTGAGTTCCAGGCTCATCTGGGCTACATAAGTGAGCTCAGTCAGCCTGAACTACAAAGCAGGACCCTGTCAAAAAAAAAAAAAAGATACAAATATACTTGCCACAACATTTTTAAAAATGGAAGCTCCAAGCCGGGCGTGGTGGCTCACGCCTATAATCCCAGCACTCGGGAGACAGAGACTGGAGGACTGTTGAGTTCGAGGCTTGCCTGGACTACAGTGACAGCTCAGAGCCAAACTGAACTACAAATTTTGGCGAGACCCTGTCTCAAAAAAAAAAAAAGGAAGTTCCAAAACACTCGATTATCCATTAATCCAGCAATGGTGTAGTAAGTTTTAGGACCTTTATTTCAAAAAGTAAGGAAGAGCTTTGAAAATGAGGTATATCTTCATGCTTTAACTTAAAGGGTATTTGTTGCATCACTACTCTTTCTTAGGAAATAACTCAAACACACAACCCTTACTTTCTCATAAATAAATTCACTATACTTTAGGAAATTTAAAACTAGGGGCTACAAAAAAAAAAAAAAAAAAAAAGAGAAGGGCCAGGGATTTAGTTCAGTGGTTCTGGTGTCTGCCTTGCAAGCGCAAGGTCCAGGGTTTGATCTCTGGTACCATACACCACAATGCCGGGTATAATATTTCACACTTGTAATCCCAGCACATGGGAGGCAGAGGCAGGAGGATTCCTGTGAGTTTGCGTCTAGCCTGGGCTACATAGTGAGGTTGGGACAGCCTGAACTATAAAGTAAGTCCCTGTCTCACACACACAAAAAAAGAATTTAAAACTAAAAAAAATCATGAAACCAACTGCAGAAAATCAAAACACTGAATATAAATATAAATAAATTAGACAAAATCTTATCAATTAACATTAACCACTATTACTATGAATTTTAGAAAGAGGGGATTATATACACTTCAGTAAAAATTAAATTATTTGGTTTTTTTGTTGTTTTGTTTTTGAGACAGGGTCTCACTTTGTAGTTCAGGCTGGCCCTGGAGCTCAGGCAAGCCTCAAACTCAGCAATCCTCTTGCCTCTGCCTCCTGAGTGCTGAGATTACAGGCTTGAGCCACCCAGGCCAGAAGTAAAAATTAAATTATATCAATCTTATCAAACTATTTACTTATTTACTTACTTGGAATACCAGGGATTGAACTCATGACCTTGCACACTTGCAATGTAGGAGGCGGTCACACTGAGCCAGATCGTTGGCCCTATCATCCTTTTTAATGACCATCTTTTTAGACTTAACATGTTTCCAATTTTTCAGCAACTTAAAAATTCAGATTTACTACCTATATTTTTCAATTACTATTAAAGTAATATAACTGTAGTTAACATCTACATGTATAGTTTTAGAATTATATGGTAGTTCTACTCTTTGTATCAACCTATCCTCACATCCAAGTATTACCTAAGTATACAACCTTCCATCCCTAGCAAAGCCAGCTGTCAATCATAATCCTTGTCAAACTAGTAGTCAATAGCAGTTTTGCTTTTGTTTGTATATCTTTGAAAACTAAGGCTGTCTATCTAAAAGTGTTTTGGTCATGTATATTTATTCTTTTAAGAATTGCTGGGATGGGGATGTATCTCAGTGACACCAACCTTGCTTGTCAGTTACGAGGTCCTGAGTTCAATCCCAGCACACAAACAGAAAAACTACAGAACTGTAATTGTGCTTTACTCATTTTTCCTTACTACTGTTTTTTCGGGGGTGGGGCTTGCTAAGGATTAACTTGGGTCCTCATGCATGCTAGGTATACACACTAGCACAAAACACACCTTGACTGCCAGGCCTGGTGGCTCACACCTGTAATCCCAGCACTCGGGAGGCAGAGACAGGTGGATTGCTGAGTTCGAGGCTTGCCTGGGCTACATAGTGAGCTCAGGGCCAGCCTGGACTATAAAGCGAGACCCTGTCTCAAAAAAAAAAAAAGAAAAGGGCCGGAGGGTTAGCTCAGTGGTTCCGGCGCCTGCCTTGCAAGCGTAAGGACCT
>PVIC010048515.1:0-13501 GCA_004025085.1 Thryonomys swinderianus | reverse complement strand
GCGGCTTGCCTGGGCACCATAGTGAGCTCAGGGCCAGCCTGAACTACAAAGCGAGACCCTGTCTCAAAAAGCAAAAAAAAAAAAAAAAAAAGTATTATTTGGGGGGGAGGGTTGCCCTGGAGTTGGTTTCTTACAAATCCTGGTTATTAACCCTTTTTCAGATGTATATTTTGCAGCTATTTTCTCCCATTCTATAGATCATCTCTTCACTCATTTCTTTTGTTTTACAGCTTTTTAATTTGATGAAATTCCTTCAAACTACTTTTGCTTTGGTCTACTTTTGCTTTTGGTTTGGGAGTTTTATTTTTTTTTTTTAAATCCTGGCTTATTTCAATACCCTGAAGCATTTCCTCTATGATTTTTTCTAATAATTTCAGTTTCAGGTCTTACATTGAACTCTTTCCTCTGAATTGACTTTTGTAGATGATGAGAGATAGGAGTCTAGTGTCTTTTTTGGAATACAGTTAGCCAATTTTTGTAACACCACTTATTCAAATGACTTTGTCCAAAGCATGTTCTTAGGTTTTATTTCTACCATAGGTTCTTAGATCTGTCTTATTGATCAGGTGTTGGTTTTTATGCTAGTACCATACTGTTTTAATCACTGTAGCTTTTATAAATATCTTAACAATTAATTTATAATAATGCGTTACAAGTGTACTTTCCACTTCTAGTAAAAAAGAAAAGATTAACAAGAAAAAGCATGAAAAGGGCTGGGGAGCTGGGCGTGGTGGCTTACGCCTGTAATCCCAGCACTCCGGAGGCAGAGACAGGAGGATTGCTGAGTTCAAGACTTGCCTAGGCTACATAGTGAGCTCAGAGCCAGCCTGAATTACAAAGCGAGACCCTGTCTCAAAAAGAAAAAAAGATAAAAGGGCTGGGGATGTAGCTCAGCAATGCAGCCACTGCCTGGCAAGCATAAGTACCTGTGTTTGATTCCTGGTATCAAAAAAGAAAGAAAAAAAGAAAAAGTATAAAGAGAAAACAATGGCAACAAATGATATCTTCCTTAATGTGATCTTGAAAAAAAATAGAATCACTTTAGTTCTGAGGATGAGGAAGAGAGAAAGTACACAGAAAATCTGTTCCTTTCTAAACTGGTAATTCAATCTCCTATGATTTAGACAGACTTTAGTTATAAAGGCTTATCATTCAGTTAGAAGTTCAGGTTTCTCTAGTAAAGACAAGTGGCTTTGTATTTCTTTCCTTGGTTAACCTGTTCAGCGTGTAAGTATAATAATAAAATACTGCTGCTTCAGGATGAATATCCTGGATTGTCACTTTAAACCCTTTCCAGCATTTTCAAACTTGTTTTTTTTGTTTTGTTTTATGGGCCTAAATTAAGGGGACTTTCAATATGCTCAATCATCAATAGGAGTCCTTGAGTTCATTGAGTTAAAAATTCTTCTACATGATTAATAGTAATTTTGACTCAAAATTAAAATGAAATGAAGTGCTCATCCTGACTTCCACACTTGTCTTTTTCAATCAGAAGGAAGAACAGAAACAACTCATTTTCGGTCTTTCCAAATTCTAACAAGTTTTCAAGCAGTTGCTTAAAATCCCTCTTCTGCCTTGGTTTAGCTGACTCACAGTGGTCGACCTTGAACTCCTGTAACATTTAACTCACTTGGCAATTACTAAAAATTATAATTGCTCCTATCTGGTATCACGGCTTCTTGTGCTTATGTTACTGTTTACATCAAGATGCTCCCCTAAGTCTCATATGCTCATAGGTGGGGCTTTGGGAGGTGACTGGATCACGGGGCCTGACACTCATCAGTGGATTCGTAGATTAGTGCACTGATGAATTTGTAGTTAAATGTGGTGTTTGGAGACCATGGCCATGGAAGAGGTCACACACGCACACACACACACACACACACACACACACACACACACACACACCTTTTCCTTTGATATCTCTCTGCTTTCAGCTACAAATAACTTTCCTCTCCCATGCACCCTGCCTCGGAGCCAACTATGGACTGAAACCTCTACAAACTCTATGCCAGAATAAGTCCCTCCTTTAACTTGAGGGTGTCAGGTATTGTGTCTCTGTGACAAGAAAGTAATTAAGACAGTTTACATCTATTTTCCTTAAGAATACTCTAAGTTCTCTTACACAAATACTTTTCACCTCAACATATCTCTATTTTTTTATATACCTTTGAGATCAATAAAATTTGTTGACTTACTGTAACAAGGATACCTCTTTCAATTACATTTTGTAGATGATATCAAAGTTGTTTCCAACACTTACCTGTTACTCTTCCTACCTATCCTGTCTAACAAGAACAAAACAAAGGAGAGACTGAAGTTAAGGGTTTTGGGCGACTGCTTCCTTTTACCTCCCTGTAGCAAAACTTGCTTAAACATGACAAAAAGACAATAAATTTATACTTTTTGCATATGTCTCTCAATTTGCAAAAACCATTATTTATGTAAAAATTGCGCATTTTACTGGAGAATGTTCTAAGGGCAAGGCTTAGGGAATGCAACCTATGGGCTAACGAACTGCTTTCCTCTCCTGGGATATGAATAACTCAACTCCATCAGTCTTGGTCCCTAACACACCCAAATTCTGTACTTATGATTGCAGCCTTTATGAAGTCTAAGACATTTTTACCAACCATGTGAATCTTATCTATTTAAAAGCATTTTTCAGTGCCAGAAAGAGCTTTATGATTAGGGATCCATTCTTTTAAGCCTAGTTATACTGTTTAAATACCTCCAGATGTTGTGTTTGGTTTTTGGTTAAGCAGTGAGAGCAAGACAGCAGAAATTAAAATGAGAACACTTCCTATTAGAAATGTTTGCCATTCCATCCTAAATGAACCCTTTCTTATATTTCTGCTTGGATATTCTAGAACTTAAACTCATCAATCTCATGTAAATGCCAAAACATGAAGATTTAGATAAGATTGTTATTTAAAAAATGATTTGTGGGTAGCTTACATCTAAATTATTTTTACAAATCACAATCATATGAGTTAGGACTTGCATCCTGCATTTGCAATGAATTTGCCAACAATATAAGGCACTATTTAGAGACAGCTGTTTTTGATAAAGAAACAAATTTTGGAATGTCAATTTCCCTATTTTTTTGTAGAAATGCACCTGCTGATTAGAATTTGCTCTCAAATTCTATTTATAATATCTTAAAACTAATATATTTCTATACTATATTAGATATAGTCAGCATTTCTGAAACGTTCGGCTTTTTGCAAAGATGCCTAAGAAATTTTAGGTTGCTCTTGAAGGTATATGGCAATTGTATACAAGACTTCAAAATAAAAGGATGCAGAAGCATTCCATTCCTAACAACTGTTATTACTAGAAAAGTTTCCTAACCTAATTTTAATCAACCCCACTATAATTTAAGTGCATTTTCTCTTTGTCTCTAAAGAGGCTGATCTCTATCTTCACTGCATAAAGAATATGTAATATGAACACCATGATCTAATTAATGACTAAGGCAAAGGTCAGGAAAAGGGTAAGAACTGCTGCTTAGAAAAGGTTTTACTTCACTCATTTCAACTCTAGTAGTACTTACTGATGACTTTCTGTGTCAACTATATGTTAAGCAATACAGATATAAACAGAAAATCACCTTATTAAAAAGTTCAGTCTTGGGGCCGGAAGGTTAGCTCAGTGGTTCCCGTGCCTGCCTTGCAAGCGCAAGATCCTGAGTTCGATCCCTGGTAACCACATACAATGCTGAGCGTGGAGACTCACGCCCACCAGCAAGCAATACCACATACCACAGTGCCGGGCATGGTGGCTCACACCTGTAATCCCAGCACTCGGGAGGCAGAGACAGGAGGATTGCTGAGTTCGAGGCTTGTCTGGGCTACACAGTGAGCTCAGGGCCAGCCTGAACTCCAAAGCGAGACCCTGTCTCAAAAAAAAAAATAGTTCAGTCTTGGAAACACATACTTAAGTTATGTGACCCCAGCCAAGGGGTCTGATAATGTAGGAAGTGGCCAGCTGTAACTGACACAGCTCTAATTGTGATATGGAGAACTCATGCCCAAATGCAGCCACCGTATGATACCAGCAGATGGAGGGAGTAAGGGAATGAAATGTCACTGCAATGCCATTACTTGTTTTTTGAGAAGTCAGAATTTGGAAGGATGAGCAAATTAACCTGGAAAAATCAAGGAATACTTAGCAAAAGCACTGTCATCTTAGTTGAGTCCAAGCGGTTAAGTAGAGTTTACCAGGTATAAATGTAGGTGGTTTATAGTATTTCCCACAGCAGCTTATGATGGAAAAGGGAAGGAGCTTATGAGGAGACAGGGAAAACAAATGAAGAAGGAGGTCATGCACAGACCAAACTGTCTAATACAAAACACACGAAACTCTTGAAGAATGTCATAC
Organism: Thryonomys swinderianus; assembly: GCA_004025085.1. Classification (NCBI taxonomy): domain Eukaryota; kingdom Metazoa; phylum Chordata; class Mammalia; order Rodentia; family Thryonomyidae; genus Thryonomys; species Thryonomys swinderianus. The sequence goes on along the minus strand of PVIC010048515.1, from coordinate 9,118 downwards.
AGTTCCACAACATAGAAGAGAATTTATTCATCTGCAGAAAACTTTACCAAACTAATGTTCAGTGCAACTGCTGGATTTCCTGGTACCTTGTTTTTAACTATAGAGCTAGACTGAGTATTCCTATCTCTAAACAGTCTTTTACGCCCCTATTTAAGTGCCTCCATGGTTCCAGGAGCTCCAGAAGCTCCTCAAACAGCAGCCAAGTCAGCCTTAAAGAATGTACCAAATTCAGAAAGATTGTGAGACCTCCTCTCCTAGACATTTCTCCTCACTCTTGGAAAGGGGAGAAAACTTGAGAATGTACAAAACCTCATGATATACATATTAACCCTGCTCACCTAAGAGACCTTCAACTCTATTTTCTACTTTTTTTACATAACCCTAGTAACCAACTATATTCATATGTTGAACTCCTTTCTTTATTCTTAACCACTTCAACTTCCAAAGTCCTAAAACCTAATCCAGCACCATCTGCTAATCAATACCCCTTTCTTCAACTTCCTAACTCATTGGTCAATACTATTTTACTTGAAATTAATCAAAATATAATCACCTCTAATACAAAATTAATCTGTATTTTGCTTCTGAAAAGATGGTTGTTTTTACTGATAATATTCCCTTCCTTAAGAATAGCAAAGAAGGGCCGGAGGGTTAGCTCAGGGGTTCCAGCGCCTGCCTCACAAGTACAAGCCCCTGAGTTCGATCCCCGTAACCACATACAATGCTGGGCGTGGAGACTCACGCCCACCAGCAATCAATACCACACACCACAGTGCTGGGCGTGGTGGCTCACGCCTGTCATCCCAGCACTCCAGAGGGGGAGGCAGAGGCAGGAGGATTGCTGAGTTCCAGGCTTGCCTGGGCTACAGAGTGAGCTCAGAGCCAGCCTGAACTACAAAAGCGAGACCCTGTCTCAAAAAGAAAACCAAAAAAAAAAAAAAAGAATAACAAAGGATATTGCCTCCTTAAGAAGGGAGAAAGAAAACTATGCTAGGCCTTTATCACCTAAGTCTTTCATTCAATGAGCTTCACAAGATAATGTATCATTATTCCATAAGACAAGTATTATAATTCTTATTTTTGCTGATAATAAAAACTGAAGTTCTGAAGGGTAAACTTGTCCAAATAGTAGGTAGTAAATAATATAAACTAAGTGTGATGCCAGATCTACTTTCAAAATATATCCTTTCCCCTATACACCTGATTTTTAAACTATGAGTAAATCTAATAACAAACTAGATAAAGTGGTTCCTAAAACTATCCTCAAGAGTTCCTAAAACTATGCTCAAGAAACTTTAGACAAAGGGGGGAAAAAAGATGACTAACTTCAGATCATAGAGAAATGACTTTTAGATACAAATAATACCAGCTGTATTTATTAGGCACTTAGCATTTCAAAATATGTTGTTTAGTGTAATCCTACAATCCTATGAGAGAAATAAATCAGTATCATCTCTCTTAAAAATGAGGAAACAGGGGGCCGGAGGCTTAGCTCAGTGGTTCCAGCGCCTGCCTCGCAAGCGCAAGGTCCTGAGTTCAATCCCTGGTAACCACATATAATGCTGGGCATGGAGACACGCCCACCAACAATCAACGCCGCATACCACAATGTCGGACGTGGTGCTCACGCCTGTAATCCCAGCACTCGGGAGGCAGAGACAAGAGGATTGCTGAGTTCGCGGCGGCTTGACTGGGCACCATAGTGAGCTCAGGGCCAGCCTGAACTACAAAGCGAGTCCCTGTCTCAAAAAGCAAAAAAAATTTTAAAAAATTTTTTAAAAAATGAGGAAACAGGGCCAGAGGGTTAGCTCCATGGTTCCCGCGCCTGCCTTGCAAGCGCAAGGTCCTGAGTTCGATCCCCGGTAACCACATACAATGCTGGGCGTGGATTCTCACGCCTACCATCAATCAAAACCACATACCACAGTGCTGGGCGTGGTGGCTCTCGCCAGTAATCCCAGCATTTGGGAGGCAGAGATAGGAGGATTGCTGAGTTCAGGGCTTGCCTGGGCTACATAGTGAGCTCAGGGCCAGCCTGAACTCCAAAGCGAGACCCTGTCTCAAAAAAAAAAAAAAAAAAAAAATGAGGAAACAAGGCTCATGAAATTCTGAAGTTGACACAGCTGGGAAACAGCAGCATTAGAATTAAAATTCAGGTACTGGTAGACTCACAATCCATCTTCTTATCTCAAACATTATATAGTACTGCCTCTCTAAACTGCAGCACTCTTTAAAATATTTACAATATTTTCAACATAATTAAGCTAAACTAAAATTTGTTAGAATTTCAAGTTTAAATTAAAATCAGTCCACATTCGCAAACTCACTACTGAATCAAAGTGCTAGAACCAGCAAACTGGTGGCAAGATAACATCTACAAGGAATATAAAAGACACTTTTCATTGGATAATGGACACATAATCAGGAACATAATATGATTTACAGGGAAATTAAACCCTCAAGATCCTAGAATTGCCCTCTCTAGGACAAGAGAGATTACCCTAACCACTTGACAAAGAACTCACTATTCTAGCAAACATTCAAAATTTAAAAACTCACTCCTGAGGAGTGTCAGACAGTTCCAGCTCATTCTACGAAACAGTAAAATGATCCAGAATGGAAAAGCTCCCACCATATTTTTCCTAGATTGACCAGGTATATTTTCAAGTAACTGTAAAGTTAGGTTAAAATGCTAGGGCCAGCAACTTATAGATGTCCATTTCTACAGTTCTTTTCTATCTATTCATAAAATTGTACCATGCATATTCTATTGTCATAGTCATAGATATGTCACGCCTCATTTTAACCATGGTTATTAAAAAGTATGTCAGAAAGTAAATAATAATTTTAAATAAACTATATAAAATCTTTTAATTAGTTATATACATATACTAAAGTATTAGTTCTGTAAAACTAACTGGCATTCCCTTTAAACTTCAACGGTATAAAAGGAATACCCTAGGCAAAGGGTCACATGGAGCTGAATCTTAGGGAGTCCTTTAGGAGTCAGCACCACAGCAGAAGAAATCAAGGCAAAAGATCAAGACACAAGACTGCCACTTTTTTTTTTTTTTTCTTTTGCGACAGTATCACTTTGTAGTTCAGACTGGCCCTGAACTCACTATGCAGCCCAGGCCAGACTTGGAACTCACAGCAATCCTCCTGACTCTGCCTCCCCAGTGCTGGGATTACAGGCCCGAGCCACCATGTGGCATTGTGGTGTGTGGTACAGACTGCTAGGATTAGGGGCATGAGTCACCACACCTGGAATTGTTACCCAGGTTACCAGGGATTGAACTCAGGACCTTGCGCTTGCCAGGCAGACGCTGGAACCACTGAGCTAAATCCCTGACCCCAAGATTGCCACTTTTGATGGTCACTTTCTCAACCAGAACTGGGCCAGGAATTGCTTACAGAACTACCTGGATTTTCCCTTAAGAGGTAACAACCATGAAAGGGTAAATGTCTCTGTGTGTACAACCTGGCAAACCAACAGGCACAAGGCACTCCACTGCTCCACCTTTGCCACCACTCAGGAGGCAAAGGCAGGATTGCTGTGTTCAAGGCTTGCCTGGGCTACATAGAGTGCTTAGGGCCAGCCTGAACTACAAACAGCCTGAACTACAAAATGAGACCCTGTCTCACAAAAAAAAAGCAAAAGCAAAAACAACAAAAGAAAAAACAAGAAGAAAAAAACGAAGAGCTTAAAGTCAGAAAGAAATGTCAACACAGACAATTTATGATATTTTTATTTGAAGAATAAAGTAAATTTCATTTGGTGATGTTTAACAACTTAATAGAAATCATTCACTACAGGGGCCGGAGATTTAGCTCAGTGGTTCTGGTGCCTGCCTCAGAAGCACAAGGTCCTGAGTTCAATCCCCGGTAAACACATACAATGCTGGGCGTGGTGACTCACGCCCACCAGCAATCAGTACCACATATCACAGTGCCGGGCGTGGTGGTTCAGGCCTGTAATCCCAGCACTCGGGAGGCAGAGACAGGAGGATTGCTGAGTTTGAGGCTTGCCTGGGCTACACAGTGAGCTCAGGGCCAGCCTAAACTACAAAGTGAGACCCTGTCTCAAAGAAAAAAAAAAAAAAAGAAAAATCATTCATTACAAAGCCCTTATACCTATTAAACACTATGAAGAGTACAGTATGTTTATGGAAATTATCAAGGTTTGAAAGGATTTAAAGTACTACTACTACTACTACTACTACTACGTTTCAGAATACAACATAATATTTATTTAGGCTCACAATACTGGAAATAAACTCAGTTTGCTTTTAAAAAAAATCTTTGCTGCAAAAGAAATAACATTCTAAGGAGATTCTGGGAGAATAGTAATTTTTAAAGCTATTTTTAAATATGTGTTAAAATGAAGTTTCAGTTCACAAAAATAGAAAAAAAAAAAGAAGGGCTGTGAAGAGTCTTTGGTGAGTCATACGAAGAAAAGCAAATCCAGCTGCATTGTGTTAACTGGAGGCTTGTACCTTGAACTTCTGATAAGTATTAAATCAGAAACAACTATTTGGAGGATTAACACCTACTACTTTTTTTTTTTTTTTTGAGACAGGGTCTCGCTTCGTAGTTCAGGCTGGCTCTGAGCTCACTATGTAGCCCAGGCAAGCCTGGAACTCAGCAATCCTCCTGTCTCTGCCTCCCGAGTGCTGGGATTACAGGTGTGAGCCACCATGCCCGGCACTATGGTATGTGGTACTGATTGCTGGTGGGCGTGAGTCACCACACCCAGCATTCTATGTGGTTACCGGGGATCAAACTCAGTACCTTGAGCTTGCTAGGCAGGCGCCGGAACCACTGAGCTAAATCTCCCGCCCCAACACCTACTACTTATTTTTAAAACCTACTCTAGGGTAGCTGTTTTCAGAGAAAACATTCATTGAACTTTTCTTCTAACTACCAGCACAGATATTTTGTTGTAACTAATGGAGTTCCAAGGTGTGAAAAAGAGTAAATTCTGCATCCTGGAACAGTTTAAAAAAGGACAATTATATAATATAGCACAGACCTAAAGCAGTTGACAATACAGTAGTAATGAGCAAGATGAGAAAAAATGTACCTGAATTTTAATTCAAGAATTAACAAATAGTGTATAAACATTACTTAAAAACCTACAACCAACTTAGTCTCATAAATTGGGCTCAGAACGAATACAGACTATGTAGTTAGTATTCTTCCACTAAGCAGTAATATATGAACACCTCAAAAGATAAAAATTCAATCCTTCAGTTGTCTTAACTTGTTTTTATTAAAATGCTTATTTATGCTGGGCATGGTGGCTCACGCCTGTAATCCCAGCACTCAGGAGGCAGAGGCAGGAGGATCGCTGAGTTCAAGGCTTGCCTGGGCCACACAGTGAGCTCAGGGCCATCCTGAACTACAAAGCAAGATCCTGTCTCAAATAAAAAAAAATTTAAAAATGCTTATTTAAAAATAAATAAAAAATTATAAACTGCATGGTAATAGTTCTTAAACAACCAAAATGAATGAAAGAAAGCTGAAAAGAGAACTTATTCAAATTGGCAGTAATCTATCATGACAAATCAGACTGCTATTCTAGTCTGAAACTGGTGCTGGCTGTCTCAGTGCAGGTCCTCAAGAGCATGGCATATCCACATGGGAGAATCCATTCTCTAAACTCCTTCTTCTACTCAAATTCAGACTAGACCTGACTGGGTCCAGAAGAGTCTTCCTCCTGACAGAAAGACTGGTGATGGGCTCCTCACAATCATTACTAGTTGTTTCAGTGGCTCTGGTTTCTAGGGCTACTGAATGGATTAGCTGAACTCAGAAAGCAATGGGAGAAGCAAGAGAAAAGCTAAATTTAGGAGGCAGCACTTCACTGCCACAAGCAAAGTGGCAAGGTGATCCTATCAGACAGCAAGGCGGGAATCTCAGACTATTGGGAAACAACAAGAATTCAAATTAACAGGCAACCCACTAAGATCAGTTTTGATTTAAATAACCAAAAGAAACACACAACTTCAGGTCTAGTGAACCTGAGACGACACTAGTGACTAGAGAATCATGAAACCTTTCTCAGATCTGAGGACCCCTGAATGAAATTCCTTGAAAAAGCAGAGGCCAAGTACTTTGGAAGGTCTTTATCCCAGATGGATCTCTAGTCATTTACCCAGGCAGTCACAAACTGACAAAAAGAAAATATTCCACCTTCTTGATTATTACATACTAGCTTTACACTAATGCTACTTCTCAGTAATTATAAATCCCACAGGCACTTGCCTGTGATCCTAGCACTTCAGAGGCTGAGGCAGGAGGGAAACTTATTCAAAGGCTACATAGTGAGTTCAATGCTAGCCTGAACTATGTAGGGAAACCTTGTCTAAAAAATACCCCAACAACAACAAAACTCACAGGTTCATTGGCTATGTATGGGAGTGGAGTCTCGTTTATTCTCTTCTCACAGAAGCCGTCACAAACCCATACAACTATCTTAGTTTTCAGACATTGTCAGATGTTGCCACAATCCCCACCGTGACTCCACAGTTCAAAAAGCAGGACTACTATGGTAAAAAGCCCAAAGTAGAACATAATCAAATCTCTTTTCTCAGCAAAATTCACAAATTTTGTGAAGGAAAAGTGGAATATTCAAAGGCAAAAACGTAACAAAATTTGGATGGGGCACTCCTGGCTTTAATAGCAAGTGTACTTGCTGCCCTGCCATGTTTTTGCTACACAGGCAATTTAAAATATGTCTTAACCTAAAATGATGATGGTTTGTTTCAATCTGTAGAGGGAGAAAAAGTGAATACATGGCACCTCATAAGCTTTTAAAACTAGCCTATGGCCATTCCAGCAAGCGTATGAAGTAACAATTTCTTTTGAGAAAGAGCTCCTATTAGACACTAGTAAATACTTGATAGAACATTAAGTGATCATGCAGTCTAGCTGTCCATCATTAGTTATTGGATGCATTTAATTCTAATAAACTCCAGCTACAATTAAAGCACCAGGTCACCCCTCATGAGTGTACTCCTCCTAAGTGCCATCTCACCCTCAATCTGTTCCTGGCTTCATGTGTATACAATGACCTGGCCGGAAGTCAGGATCTGAGTGGCGATTTCTGGCATGTCTAATAAATTGGTTGGCTACAGTATGAGATTATGTGATGTTGTAGAAAAAAAATGATTACTTGGAGACAGTATTTAGTTCAGTCACCAAGAGAGACCAGAAGGGCCATCTCAGCTGAGAGTGCCCAGCATTAAGGAGCCTCCCAGGAAAAGCCTCAAAGCTGAGAATTTTCCAGCTTTTATTTAGGATATACGTGTAGGTGAAAAAATCAGAAGGAAGCAGTTTGAGCAAGGAGCTATCTCAAGGCTAAGCAGTTTTGTTTGGGGAAGGAGAAGGATAATAGCCAGTCACGACATGCTTCACTGATGTAACTTCACCTCCCACAGAGTTTTTGCCCTGTGTTTGACGGTTCACTCCTTGGCCAAGTCCCCCACACTGGCTGAATGATCACAGTTCAGAAGAGGCACATCTGGATGATTAGTGACAAAGTGGTTTGGGGAAGGGATATTTGGGTAAATTTCTGAGAAGGGGACAACACCTGAGAATATTTGTGTTCTATATGACTACAAAACTACCCGCACTGAGAAGAATCTCTTAACAAACAGATGCATGTGGTAACTATTATTGACAGGGTGTGCCATTTTCTTGCTGGTCAACTCAGCTCGTGGCTAAAGGGAACTGGTCACAGGAACAGTGGCTATACACATGCATAAAAAGAGGGACATCTTCTGGGGCTGGAGGGTTGGCTCAGTGGTTCCAGGGCCTGCCTCGCAAGCGCAAGGTCCTGAGTTCGATCCCCGGTAAACACATATAATGCTGGGCGTGCAGACACGCCCACCAACAATCAACACCGCATACCACAATGCTGGGCGTGGTGGCTCACACCTGTCATCCCAGCACTCGGGAGGCAGAGACAAGAGGATTGCTGAGTTCGCGGTGGCTTGCCTGGGCACCATAGTGAGCTCAGGGCCAGCCTGAACTACAAAGCGAGACCCTGTCTCAAAAGCAAAAAAAAAAAAGAGGGACATCTTCTGACCAAGGATGACTGCCCGATTACTGCTAATTATCTCTATAACTTGATCCACTCACAGTGCCTCATAAGGGCTGGGCTCCAGTGACCCTTTCATCCTAGAGAGCTTAGTAGTTTCTTTCCTTAGAAGAGATGTGTAGTGTGTCTGGGTATGTTTTCCCTGTAATGCTGCTACCAGCACAACAAACTGTAAATTTACTTGTTTGCTCATATAATATCCCATTCAACGATGTCTTGGATGAATAAAAATTATTCCCAACAAAAGACAAGTGGCTGGTAATCAAGTGTCTCTCTGTTCTTAACAAGTATTCTCCCACCTTCCTGAAGCAAAAGCTCACACTGTCTATGAATAAGGCCAAGCCTCCAGTTGGGAGTGAATACACTCCCAGAATGCAGCTTATGAGCTCAATCAGAACTTTCCCAATTGGGTATGAGACGCGGCACTTCTCAAAACCAAAGCCAATGGCCTCTTAAAATATTATCTGTAGGGCCGGAGATTTAGCTCAGTGGTTCCAGCGCCTGCCTTGCAAGCACAAGGCCCTGAGTTCGATCCCGGTAACCACATACAATGCTGGGTGTGGTGACTCACGCCCACCAGCCATCAATACCACATACCACAATGCTGGGCGTGGTGGCTCACGCCTGTAATCCCAGCACTCGGGAGGCAGAGGCAGGAGGACTGCTGAGTTCCAGGCTTGCCTGGGCTACATAGTGAGCTCAGGGCCTGGCTGAACCATAAAGCGAGACCCTGTCTCCAAAAAAAAAAAAATTATCTGTATATCTGGGAACTTCCCTAGTTCCTATTCTTTCTAAGGTCTAATTAGTTTCTCCTCCCTTAGGTAATCCAAAATGAATTTATTTTTGCTTGCAACTGAACAATGTGGATATAATCCCCACCCTGAGACTTCATAAACTATAGCTTTCAACTCAGCTATGGACTCAGCTCTCAACTCTAGCTTTTGTGTTCACTTCCCTTGGGAGTACGTAACTCATTCTTAACTGCATTTTGCTTTTTTTTTTTTTTTTTTTTTT